>VUYV01000167.1:74685-87185 GCA_008711295.1 Anarhynchus alexandrinus | reverse complement strand
TATTTACTAACTATAAGGATTTCTGTGCACTGATTAGGGGTCAAAAGGTTATCCTGGAGTATTATTTAGCAAGATTGCTCTTTATTGTAATGAACATTGAAGATGCACATCAATAAAGTGGTTATTTTTTAATGCTTTTTAGTGCTGTTGAGACAAATACAGTTTTGAAAGCCTAAAATGTGTCCCAGTTCTTTGAAAAATCTGCTATTAGCTACTAACATATTATTTTCTGTCAGCTCTTTGAATTCACATTAATTGCATTAATGCAATAAATTAATTAGCATTACCACTTTATTTGTTTTCACAGCTGCTTAGCTACAATGAATATTATTCTCTTAAATCATTCTGTCATAAAGTGTTAATTATAAATGTCTTTTATAATAATAATGGTTTCTATACTAGTAATAAAACCCTTGCAAAGAGTCATTGCAGTAAATGTAAGATTATTAGACTATTTCCAAACAATGCCAAAATGGTTAGCAAAATAGTTGTTTCATTAGATTCTGTTGATGATTAATTCCTTGAGGATCCTTTAAGTATTTGAATGAATCTCCATCTGTACCCAGAAAGCTTTGTTAAAAATCAGGCATCTTTTTATATTTCAAATCTATATCTGCTGTTTATAAAATGTGCATGTGCACCAGCTCTGCTGCTCTGGAGAACCACCTCTTTGTACCAGCTGGGGTCAGTCCTGCAAATCTCTGCAAATCCAGCCAGCCAGCCAAATCCAGTCTCTCACAGATGTTGGATGGGGTTGTGCTTCATGAAGGCTCGAACAACCCATCTTCTGTTCCCTCTTTTTCCACTCAGAAAATTTCTCCTGCTTCATCTTCCACTGTCTCACCACAACAAGAAGGTGCTGGGTAACTTTAACCCCTTCTAGGAGGTCTTGAATCAAAGTGATTCTCAGATCAAGGCACATGTAGAACACCCACCATCTACATGTGCTAAAGCATGCCAATGGATCTGGGTCTGTGTTCCTCCTGTGAGTTTTCTGACGATGACAGAAAAGTCACAAGTAGGAGAAAATCAGTTTTAAAATGTAGTTCCCTGCCAAACAATTACAGTAACTTCCAGTACCAAGTGTCAGTCCTAACTTCCGAATACCTCAAAGTGCTACGTTACAATTATGGAAAGTTCCTGATCATAATATCTCATTATTATACTGCCAGTCACAAAAAGAGGATTGGGGTTTCACAACTGAAAATTATTACCACGAGCAAAGTGTGATGTCAAACATTTTCAACTTAAAAAAAAAGTTTGTTTGTAACACTGCATTTCCTACTGTCTGTTCAAATAAGGAAATAGAGCAGATTTTTCATGGCAAAAAAGAAGTTCTGATTTCTGTCCTACAGCCACTGTTGGCATGAATCTTTCATGTATATTTCTAGTCAATTACATCCAAGTATTAGCTAATATAAATCTTTTTATTTTTTTCATTTTCAATTAAAAGCACACCCACGTATTAGGCTGGGTGTACTTAAGTTTAAATTATTTAAAAGCCAAGCCATGAACTGCTGAAAACACAAAAATTCAATTTCAGACTTTCTTTGTTGGTCTTTGAAGAAAACAACTAGTTGTTAAAAACCTAATTATGCAATTGCAACCTCAGCTGCAAGCTTCTTCTCATCCTTCAGTCTAGTTTTCTCATTGCTTAGTAGGAAATCTAAGATTCTGCTAGACACAACATTGTCAAAAAAGGAGGGAGTCAATATCAGAAAATTCAGCAGAGAAATGGCTCAAGAGGAGATTGGAAAAAAATCAGAACTATACTGTGTGTTCTATTTTAAAGAATTCATTTAACCATGGTAAAAAGCAAAATGCTAAAGTTTCACTGGGAACTGGGAAGTTTCACTGGGAAGGATATTCTTGTGGCTAAATTCAGATATTGGATTAAAACTGGACTTGAGTTCAAGATCTGGCTCCAAATTACCTGTGGGAAATTACGGCGTGATTTTCCAAAAATGTCCCTTTGCTTAAAGAAGTACTTGCATGCATTGGCTGTGTGACTGGCATTGGAATTTGCAAGATTATATGCTTACACTAGTTAGGTGCTTCTGCATATTTTACCAGTCCTTGTTTGTATACATACTCATGCAGAGTGCATCTGCATTTGAGCTTGGATGGGGAATGTGCTTTTGAACCAAATCTCCTGGATGCTTCCTCACCATGCTTCTGCCTGCATCCTGGAGCACTCCTTGAACACATGAACGGGGCCTCTTTCAGATGAAACTAAGCTGCAAGATGTGCTTCGCAAGGGTATCTGATGCAGTCTAAATGCAAATAGGATTTCAGCCCATGGGACTGTGTCTGAAGCAAAAATTCATCAAATGTGCACAGTACAGACATGACGTCCTCAGCACAAACTGTTTCACTCCACAGATACTACTCCGCACTACTTGTTAGCATATCATCATATCCAATTCTGTAACAGGACTTAAAACACTAATGAAGGATCTCAGCTTAGGAAGCCATGGCATACATGTTCTAAATTCAAACAGGATCTGAGAAAGAGGTGCTCCTCTGTCCCTCTTTCCTGATAGGTTTGTTTGGTAGGTACTCCCAGAGCATGACTAACATAGACCAAGTTCAGACTGCCCAAAACTCATCGGTAGTTGTTTCTTTCTTCCAAAACAGCAGGAAAGGAGATGTCCTTCTTTCAGCTCTAAAGAAGTGGTTGGAGCAATAACCCAGGAGGGAAAATCCTTCTTTGTGTGGTTAGAAACCTCAACTCTCACGCCCATATTTAGTGTTCTAGACACCAACCTGTAGGTATAGGCACCAGCCATCTTTTCCAGTGACTATATTCTAATGCACAGATTATGGCTGAAAAATATTGGGAAGAAAGAGGAAGAAAGGAAAAAAAAAACCCTAAGTTCAAAGAGCAGCAGCGGATTAGTGACAAAGGGAGACTTAGATTCTTACTTTGCTTTCTGGCCTGTTTATGCATTTTATGTGAGACATTCACTGGATAAGCAATGCATCAAAAACTATCACTAAGGTACACAAACTGCTCTCCCTTTCAACAAAGTGGGGGCGGTGTGAAGCGATGATATCAAACTACTTTTTGCTCTCCTTTACTGATCTAGTGAATCTTGAATAGATTTCAGCAATAGCCTGTAACCTAATAGCAGTATGACATAATCCTGTAGGATTTAGGCATCTTTTCTGGGAGATGAAGGAGTCAAAATCTGGTGCCCCCGGCCACGGACAATGCATGAAAACCTTGCATTGGGTTACTATATTTCCTTTGGCTGTGGTGAGAAGAAAGCAAGTGCCATTGTTGCTTTGAGAAGAACAGGGATAGAGGCATACTTTCAGGGGAGGATTCTGGTAAGTGAGAAGTTTATACCAACACCTCAGGAAGAAGAGGCTTTAAGTTTTCTCATTATTTCCTATTAGCATACCTCCCCTCAGAGTATGCTGGGTTTCTTGGACTGCCTTTCCTTGGTGTCTAAGCCTTAATGTGCGTTCAGAGGCACAGTCACCAGCAACTTTTTGAACCTTTCAAAATACTGAAGTAGCTTCTCCTCCTAGCCCCAAACAGAAATACTGATGCTGGTAGTCTCCGGAGCAAGTAGTCAGGAAGGTAACCTGACTCTTCTTCTGAAATCTGCAACTTCATAGTGAGTCATACCTCAGCTAGTGAACCAAGATCCAAAACAGAGGAGAACCAGAGGACTACCAATCCTTGTTACTCTCCCCCCTAGCACCACTAAAATTTCCAGTCTCATGTGCCAGGAACCCCAAGTTGGGAGCACAGTTGTCCTTCTTCAGCTTTTGAAAGACAGAGGAGGGAGGACTACCTCTTGGTAGAAAGAGTCTCGCCTTCCTATGGCTGGACAGGAGATGCCACCCAAGCTGTGCTACCCTCCTTCGGAAGGAAGAATGATGGATGAGCTAAGGCAGAAGCACAGCAGTTCAAACAGGGCCAGGCCACACACAACACCATGGACTGGAACGTTTCAGTAGCTCTGCCATAATAATAGTTTTCTTGGTGCCAAGCAATTTGGGGTTCATGTGTCAACTTATAACTGCTGTACTGCCATGGTCCTTGTATACCAGCCACCTGTAGTGGGCACCTTAAGAGTAGGAAGATTAGTCTTTCTAATCTTGCATCTCAGCACTGCCCCTCCTGAGGCCTCCATGTGATATTGCCAAAACATGTGATGCCCAAAGCATGCCAGAACCAGCAAATAACTCAAAGGGGTCCGTACCAAGCCTTTCCTGGTCTTCACCTCTCTTCCAAGCTGTGGAAACCCTTGCCTTCCCTGTTGCATTTCATTTATGAGAGGGAAAACCAGCACTCTCCCTACCCTCTGAAACACGTATCACCAGGAATTAGGGAGTGAGAATGGGATCTTTGCACAGGCTAATGCAAGGAGCTGTCACAGGGCAGCTCCACAAAACCCAAAGCACAAGGGGCTGATGAGCATCTCTGGCATCTCATTCAAAAGAGCAGACCTGAGGGGATGAAACATTTGGATCTCTGCACTGCCTGGCACAAGAGGCTGGCCAGAAAAGACATTGCAACTCTTCTCTTACCTATACAGAGAATCATAGAATCATAGAATGGTTTGAAGATCATCGAGTTCCAACCCCCTTGCCATAGGCAGGGACACCTCCCACTAGACCAGGCTGCCCAAGGCCACGTCCAGCCTGGCCTTGAACACCTCCAGGGATGGGGCCTCAACAACCTCTCTGGGCAACCTGTTCCAGTGCCTTACCACCCTCAAAGTGAAAAACTTCTTCCTAATGTTTAATCTAAACCTGCCCTCTTCCAGTTTAAAGCCATTCCCCCTCGTCCTATCACTACATGCCCTAGTAAAAAGTCCTTCCCCAGCTCTCCTGTAGGCCCCCTTTAGGTACTGGAAGGCTGCAATAAGATCTCCCTGGAGCCTTCTCTTCTCCAGACTGAACAGCCCCAACTCTTTCAGCCTCTCCTCATAGGAGAGGTGCTCCAGCCCTCGGATCATCCTTATGGCTCTCCTCTGGACACGCTCCAACAGGTCCATGTCCTTCTTATGCTGGGGACTCCAGAGCTGGATGCAGTACTCCAGGTGGGGTCTCATGAGAGTGGAGTAGAGGGGCAGAATCTGGTATCTTCTTCAAAGAGACCACAAGCAAGTGGATGCTGCATTCTTAGAGCATCCTCAATACTAGCCTGGGATGCAGCTAGGAGGGACAGGGAGACCCAGAAACTTACATGTACTCTGGGTCCCAGTTTAAACACAGCCTTTGTTTACACCACCCAGACTATAAATCCATATTTAAATTTCTGGCTGAAAGGTTGTTTGGTGGCAGCTTTCTTTGAAAGCATGTCACACTTACAAGAGCTGCGAGTTGCTCCTCGTTAACTCAGCATACTTCTAATTTATTTTTCATCGACTGCTACATCCCTAAATATTTTGTTTTAATATACTGCCTCAGAAATTACACAGTGAGCTTCCCCATGCTGCATGGCTGAGAGGAAATGCATACTGTGATGATTGCAGCTCATCCATGATGAAAAATATCTATCATTACATGCTGCCCCCCCAGTTCTTGTGTACAATTATAATAGCTACACTTTGGTGCAATCAAAATGCTTTTTATAAAGAACTTCCATATAATCAAGAAAGAAAAAAAAAAAAAAAGATAGCTGTACAAAAACACTGCCAAGGACTAAATCCTGTTAGAAACTGCCAGCACTCAGGGGTCCTCTCTGCACATTTGATTCCTCTGCCAATGGGGAGCCCTCAGTAGGTGTTGGAAAGCACTCTGCACCTAGAAGAATGAGACCACAGAGTGGTACATCACTGAGATGCCCTGGTAGCTCAGTAGGTTAAATCACATGTGCCTATTTGGGATACAGGGTCTGGCAAAGGCCAGAGTTACAAGTGCAGAAGATAAAAATTCATGTTGAAGCAATGAGAAAATGAATATGGTAAAGAATTAAATTTGAAACATCTACAAGCATCTTTGATTAATTATGCTATGGATAAAAGCATTACTGAAAGAAGACAGAAGAAAGAGGTAACTCTGAAACCCATCAAATTGAGTGGAAAAAGCAGACCCTCTGCATGCCTGAGCCAAATCCCACTGAATCTACATGACTCTGAAATAGCTGTGGCTCAGACAGCTGGGAGATGCTGCTCTCCTACTGCACCCTTTTATAAAACTGTCTGTTGGTCTACACACAGACTCCACACAGAAGAAAATTGGAGGAGTCACACTGTTTTCTCCTGCCTCACAAAACTACTGTTTTAAATAGAAACACATTCTATTGAAAATATGAAGGCTATTCTTTACCACTTTTTTAAAAATCCGAAGTAGTTCAACATGAATTTGCAAAATATCCCAGACAACGTGAATCTGCTTTTTGTGGATAAAAAGTTTTGTCAAAAAAAAAATACCATGCAGCTTTAGAAGCATATCTCTAAATTAAAAAAAAAAGGGGGGGGGGGTGTCAAATGGGACTGGAATGAAATTTGATGAACACTTCTCTCTCTCTTTCCTCGCCCACAGCATTTAAAGGCAGCAGGGGCATTGTGACAACACAGACAGCTAATTGCAAGGAAATGGATGTCTGATGCCATTAACACTACCCACTTTCCTTGGACATTTAAAATAAAAACAAAACACGCCACTAGGCACACAGTTCTCTCCCTGGGGTGGAGATGAGAGAGCGCCTGAACTACATGTGATAGATGTTAAGTCAGATTGCTTAATGCACTACTGGAGGGAGCTCAGATACACCTAAATGAGGATAGTATTTGAACCTATATAAGAGAGAAAGAATACTTGCATCCCGCAGAGCATATGTTCAGTCTGAATTTTAGGAAACAACTATAGAGCTCCACCATTTGAACCCACTGAAGTTATCATTTAAGTATTCTAATCACAAATAATATTATCTCTACAGCAAAATGACAAATATCCTACTGTACTTAGGCCATACACAGGAAATTCTCCATAGGAACTAGTACATGTTAAGAGAAACAGAAATAAGTGTTTGTGACCAAAAAAAAAAAATTTGTCTGAAAAGTAAGCATTTGTCCCAGACCAGAGACTAGGAAACGGAATGCCTGATGACCACTCATTTAGCATTAGTAGCAGGGGAAATTATACAAAGCCACTCCTTACTTCATTGGATGTTCATACTCGAGTTACTCACAGGTAGAGTCAGATGAAGAATAGGAAGAGAAGAAAAAAAATAAAATGACTGAAAAATTGCTCAATAATGAATGATGGATTTAAGCTACTTTAAAAATTCAATGAATGTATTTGTTTGGAAAATATACCTGCAAAATATCAACTTACTCCAATTTTGAACAGCCATATACTAGACCTCCAAAAAAGTTTGGAAATACCAACAGATTATTAATTATAGTGGCACAGTGAAGCACTGATGCAATTATTGAACTTACCTGACTAACATCTGCAGCATAACCTGATAATACCTTCTTCATAACTTACCTTCTTGTTTTAATACAGCACGCATTATTTTAAACCCTTATTTTCACAGAATGAAACGTGACTTTGACTAGATTAGACTGCATCATTAATATGACTTTGACTAGATTAGACTGTATCATTTTGAATAACCCACTTTCCCTTTATTTTATTTAAGAAAAACAGGTTGACCATATTATTGCTAGAAGTCAGAATTTGAAGTTATAATATATAAACACAGCAGATCATATTGTTATTGAATGAGTTTTTTTGTTGATAAGTTGCTCTACAATTCACTACATTGCCTAATTTAGAGGAAAATCGAATAGCTACTATTTACAATTTGGGCTACAGCCTGAATTCACTGAAATCAGTGGGAGATTTTCCTATTAATTTTGGTAGCAGCAGGATTTGACCATTAATGTAATAATACAGGTAGTGTAAAAAAAAATCCCAGCTCCAATCACTACTGGATTAGCAGTCTGCAATTAATTTGTATCATGTCAAGTTGCTGGATAAAATTAAACACTTACAAGTCTAGTTATAAAACATATATAAAGTTAAAACAGATAATAATTAAGAGTCTAACCTAAAAAGATATTAAATTGCTATTTGATGTATTAATAAATCTTAATAAGAAGCCATTAATTTAACACAGTTATTGCCTAGAAAAAGTAGATAATATTTTTATAGCCAAAGTTTTTTTCAGTTTGACTCTGTACTTATGTTGTGCCTTGTTGTAGCATATCACTGAAATGATCTCAGCAGTAAATTGCTTGTGCTTGTGTGTTGATTGTGATGTGAAGAGGCTGGTTGGGCCAGCAGCTGAAGGACTCTATTTATATACCTGGCTGGTTAGATTGAATGGACCTGCAGGAAGAACCAGCCCCATCTGAGCTTCTTCAATGGCTTCCATCTTGACCTTGAATTTGACCTTTGCTATGGTCCACTTCCATCCCCATAAAAATGAGCTAAAGTCTAGATTGTCATCTATTTGCTCTTTTATGTTTTCCTGGGATTGACAATATATTCCTAGAGTTGACTAAAACAGATTAATTATCACACTTTGGTGTGAATCATAGAAAAAGAGTTTGCAGTGCACAAGTGAATAGTTGTATGCAATTCCTCACAATGCTTAACTGACATTGTTATTCAAATCAGAAAATGCTGATTACTAGGGTAACAGAGGGAAAGAGGTTCCCACCACAGAATGAAATGAAAGGTCAAACAGCTTAAGGGGATCAAACAAATACAATATGCAAGATAAGCAATTTCAGTACTTGCATGGCTCTGATCTTGAACCAAGGCTCTTCCATCTGCATCCACTCTCATTGTGAAGGTAGCGTATATCATGAATGACCAATTCACTGGTTCAGATACAGCATATTATCATACCGGAAGCGATAATGAGAATTTCACTGCTTATGGATGCCAGAGTTTTCTAAATTTATCAAGGTGGGGATATGATTTATCAATGGGTGTTCCCTTTTGACTCTTTTGAAGTTGATTCAACAAAATGTGCACAGATCCTAGTATCTATGTCTCAAGTAATTATATTTTGTCTCTAGGAGGGGAAAGGATGTTTTTATTTAATGATTTTTTTTCTTGCTAAACAGAGATAAAATGAACATGGTACAAATTTTAAACAAATTCTGTAAAGGTAACGTAACATGTCAGCCTTGTGTCTGAGTAGATTATTTCTCATTTATGTGACACATACTTTTTTAGAATTGCGATTATTCTGGGTACAGCCACTATAGAAAGAATTGTACAGCCCCATCCCTTTTCTGAGCTATGCACATCCCTTAAATAACTATTTTGGGTGCCAGACTGTGTTTGGGGGTTCAATGAGAACCCATTTTTTTTAACATCCTGACTAGGATCACTGCGTTCTGGTACTCTTGGATTACAATGTAGCCTCACAGGAGGAAAGGAAGGCATGGGGTTGAAACCCTTCATAGAGAAGGTCAGGAGTGCTAAAGGTGAGGTGAGAGCTTCACCACTTTCAGTCCACCCCTCCTCCGACTAAAACCCCTGCAAATCCCCAGCAGGTTGGCAGCAGGAGAGGCCCTGTGCTGCCCTGCAGCCAACACAGAAAACACAGTTGCCTCCTTACAGAGGCTCTCTTTTTCTTTTGGGAGGACAAAACCAAAAAAATGAAATTTACTTCTCTCTTTCTACATTTTGTATTTGGCACATACTGCTACGTTGCTGTAACTTTCCTATTTCCTAAATCCGTTTCCCTTTTGTAGTTCGCTTCCTTCTCTTATGCATTTATACATATAATTTACACAAAAGCTTTTTAGGACCTGGTCTTCTATGAGAGCTCTGAAGCACCTTTTCAGTCTCCCACTATATATAGTTGGAGACTATATATATACAGCCTTAATACATATTGCACAACTACCCAGAGGCCTCAGCTAGAAGTCAGTCCTTCACAGCCAGCACCTCCAACTTCAGGTGCTCACTTGGTCCTCTCGCATACAGGCTGGTGAGAGAGTTTCAGCAAAGGTCTTCTCCCGAATCACAGTTAGTAGAAACCCAGCAGCAACCTGCTTTCTTAAGACATGACTCCAGCTTTGAGGAAAGACTCCTAATCCGTAGGCTCTGCCTCATTTCCTACCCTTGTTTGTGACAATCGCACAATGAAATGGAAGGCCTGTGTGGTAGCAGCCAGCGCCTATGGTATACTGAAGGCTATCAAATTATTTGAATTTCTTTGCAAAGCTGTGTGATCATCATTTACCATACTGAAGGGGAGGATGTGATAGCAGGTTTAAGACAGCTCAGTTCGTGGANCTGTTCAACTAGTAAGCTAGTTTCCTTTTACATCTACTCTAAAGGCAGGGCAGCTACTTAATGAAGTGAAGGTCTTCTCAAAAGCTTTAAGTGGATTTTTCTAAGCCTGGAGTGACCAGCATTTGCAGTATTTCTGTTCTCAATAAGTGTTTGTTGTGGTCATCCCATGTCAATGAGATTCAGCAGCTGTAAAAGTCAGGCTGGTAACTTTTGATTAGACTTAGAAATACCATGATCAACTTTCTTACTGTCTGCAGATCTGAATACCATGAATATGAACCTAAAGCTTTTTGGTATCTTTTTTCAACACTTAAGAAATGTGAGACTGACTGACTAACTTAAGGTCGCTTATTGTAGTCATAACAAATCATAAAAACCCCAGGTTCCAAGAAAAAGCTGCCAGCAGCATAAGATATATGCAATGCTATTCTCAAAGATTTGGCCTAGAAACAATGTGTTGACAGGATGTGTCCGTACCAGCAATTGGCAGTCGAGTGGAATCAAAAGCAGCAGCAATGACAATTTGCTTGGGTCATTGGTGCTGGGCTATAATTTATACCAAAGGCAACAGGTACCAAATATTGCATAGATTTATTTTTTTCTTCCCCCAAAGTTTGTATGGGCTATTAGTATGTTTAAGTTTTAAACCTCACCAGTAGATCGTTTCAGGTGATGATTATGGTAATGCTCTCACAAACAGAATATGGGGCTGGGGACACAGTTTGACTGCAATAAATATTATAGAGATTATTTGCCTTGGACTACCCACTACATCAGGCCATTCACAGTCACTGCTCCAACAAGTGATTGTGCCTTGATATGTTCATTGCTTCTATGTGGCAACCAAATAATCGATAGATTTTTGGCATTCTCATATAATTTCTGAGAAGGATTAACGAGCAAGAAGAGGAAAAGGAACAAAGGCTAAGGATGACAAGTAAAACACCCAGTCTATTTGGATCTAGCACCACATTTTTAATCACCAAAACTATTCAATTACTCATTAGGACTTCAAAAAAAAGTATTTAATTATAGCTTCCTGGGTCAAATTCGGGTTGACTCAGCAGAAAGTATATTATTCTACGCTTTTGTTCTGCCTTCTATAAATCACCTGCAGGAGGAGTTAAACAATGGTAGCACTGTGGTACAATGGCCTACTTGTCACTTGTTGTCAAGGAAAAGGTGCTCATTGCTGACTTCTGTACTGTTTGCCATTAGATAAATAGACATACAAACTTCTGGCTATTCGGACCTTGCAATCTTTTATCCCCAAGAGAAAACAATTGATCTTTTCCATCAGAACATACGTCAAAACTAGCAGCAAAATACCCATGATTCCTGGTATTCAATTCCCTTGGGCTCTCTGTGGAAAAGAGAGAGATTGATTTTTACTTTTTAGGGTGGATTTGCTCTTAAATTAGCCTTTTTTTTTGCAGCATTTCATTCTATAAAGTTGCAGTAATGGGGGAAAGCAGAACCAGCAATGTTAACTAGATGGAACAAATGGATTTCCCCCCCCCCACACTTCAGT
Organism: Anarhynchus alexandrinus; assembly: GCA_008711295.1. NCBI lineage: Eukaryota > Metazoa > Chordata > Aves > Charadriiformes > Charadriidae > Anarhynchus > Anarhynchus alexandrinus. The sequence goes on along the minus strand of VUYV01000167.1, from coordinate 75,421 downwards.
ATTTTGAGAGGAAGTGAAATTCTTCTGGGTCCAAAAGCTACAGGGCGTTGGCTCTAATATTATGAAAACACTACCAAGTGCTCTGTATCAATGATACTTGTGTGACTTGCTCTACCCACTGAAAGCGCTGAATGAAATCTCCTGCCTTGCGGGAGAAGTCGATTGCTCCCCGAATGCCCGAAGGGAAAGGTGCGCAGCCATCGGCTGTAGCCTCGGGGTTAGCTGGGGGCGCAGAGCACACAGGCATGCACGCACGCTGCCGTCCCATTATCTGCTGGCCAGTCTCCAAGAACAGCAAGGCTTGCTCAGCACAAGGCAGGGGAGAATGACTTCACACGTGTTTGCAGAAACAGCTGTGAGGGGAAGGCATGAGTTTACAGCAGCGTCAAATACACGTGTTGGCTGTCATACTCTAATGCTACTGTTCCGCCGGGAAAAGAAAAGGAAGACGGAGAATCAGTCCTCACATGGTTGTTTTAAATACGTCTGACTGAAAAAAAAAATATCCTATTAAGCAATCTTGAAGAAAATTTTCACTGGTTATAAAAGGCCTCTCTTTAGTATTCTAACTTGGTTAAATAAAAACAATTGGTTGTAGTTAATATTTGAACAAGTTAATAACTCTGCTATTATCATCACCTCATCCAAAGAAACTAAACAACCTTTTTGTGTTTTTTTTTTACCTTCTCCTATTATGAGGAAACACAAGTTTCATCACTATGATCTGCTCCAGATT
>VUYV01000167.1:10294-68246 GCA_008711295.1 Anarhynchus alexandrinus | reverse complement strand
CCCCCCCCGAGCATGAGGCAGGGGAAAAAAAAGATCATTTGTATTACAGTTATTTGCAATCTAATTTGCCAGGCCAAAGGATAGTCTGAATGATCTAATTCTCAATATACTACAGGACCGAGGTGAAGTACAAATCATCTTAGAGGATCCAATAATTCTGTTTCAATTGATCAGCTTTTTAGGCAGTATCCTTCAGTTGAGACTTTTCAGATAAGTAAAGTAAATTAGGTTGAAAACAAAATGCTAGTTTCTGAAATGTGGATTTCACAATGTATTTTTGATCTGATAGGAGCTCGGTAGCATTTCTTCTATCCGCTTGAGGCCTACTGAGCTGTGCATACTGTACTCTATCAAAGCCCAGTTCTTTGCAGCTCAGTGAATAAAATACTGCAGTTTCTCCCATTGACTGACTGAAATAAAATAATCTATGATGCATGAACAAGTCTAAATGAAATAATAATATCCTTAGCANCTATTTTACAACAAATGCTAAAAATTCTCCCCTCTTCTAGATCTTTAATACCTTTCTTCTCCGAACAAGTCTTTTCCAAACTGAATATTTTTATTCTTTTTAGTACGCTTTGCACACAAGCCTTTCCTTATCTTTTATCACCCCTGTCATCTTTCCAGGTCTGTTCTCTAATCCCACTATACCCATTGTGGATGGGTGGTGTTAGTCAACACAGCGACATAATAACATTTCTGGTTTAGCTCCACTCCTTTCCCAAAAATTTCCTACAGTTCTCTCTGCCTTTTTGACCGGTGATAAGAATTGAACCATTTTTTTCAAAGACCTGTCCACACTGACTCCCATGTTGCCTTCCTCAGTGCTGAGTTAGAGTCCAGCACTGCATGTATACGTAGGGTTATGCTTCCAGGGGTACGCTATTCTGCAACATGTCTGTAAGCTGCTGTTTGGCTGCACTGAGAAACAAGAAGTCAGGGAAGAAACTTATTATTGGAGCACATTTTCCATTGCACCTCAGCAGCTTTCACTTCTCAGCTGACCCCTGAGTGATAAAACTAGAAAAGAAATAAACTCTGTTCCATGCATTTCTCCTCTTCCATCTAACCCCTGCACTTCAGTACAGAGTTTCCACAATTAGAGCATAAGTGATCTTGTGCTCCTGCTTTTGAGGAAAATTCTACCCTATTGGTATTTTTCTCTGGGGGATGCCCACCAGCAGAGGAAAGGGATCACATCTGTTGAGGGCAACCTGAGAAGCAGGTTTTGGATAGATTCCCCTCTGCAAGGAATGGATTATTACTTGCCACTTCAAGGCTGTGGCCTCACTGGTGTTCAGAGTGGAAGAAACATTGTGCTCATCTTTTCTTGCTAAAGTAACAGGAGTCATTTATGCCATATGAGTGATGCATTGGCCACAAACCACCTGCTGTACTGATTTGCAGACTGGGATAGATGGGTAAAACTCATCCATCTCTAAAAGATCCCCCAGATCTGTGTGGCTTAGTTGGGCATTAGACATGCTCCATAATTCAGTATAAGCTGTAGTTCCTAAACATTCTGGGGAGAACATGAGTGTTGAATAAAGTTCAAAGTATTAGATATTGTTGCAAGGAAGAGGAGTGAGTCAATACTGTGAGATCAGGCNTTGACTGACTGAAATAAAATAATCTATGATGCATGAACAAGTCTAAATGAAATAATAATATCCTTAGCAGTGAAAAACGGATTGGTAATACAGTAATTGAGCAGATTTATTGCCATCTCCTTGAGCTAGCCTGCTGAAACAGCCTGCTATTTTATTTAATCTCATATCAGAGGAATTACTGGCTGGTAATCCATTGTTAAACATCATTTAGAATGATGGATGAAAATGTCAGCTTTTCCAACATAATCAATTCATATCTCATTAGCACATATTATTTATGATTCTCATAATGGGACCTGCAGGGGTCTCCAGGGGGAAATGGAGACCTCAGCTGTTGTTGAAATGAGATGAGATATACTGTAGCTTATGAGTTAATAACTGCATATAAAAAATACTTCCCCACAGTATTGATTGTCCTTACCATTTTACAAATGAATTGAGTGCCTTGGCTTCCCCTCTTGCTGTGTATGGCAGCTCTTCCTTCTATTCTTTTTGTTGCTCATAATTCAGTGAGGAAAATATTAAAAAGCATATAAGAAAGACTATTTTACAAATAACTTTTAAGACGCCAGTAGGGGAAGGTAAGAGCCTTTGAATGTAAAGTAATAAGAAACACTTTACTGCTCTGTTGCTGTTTGCTAAGGACTTTGGGCACTTTTTTCCCCCTCAGTCCCTATGAAGACAAATCGACATATTTTTCCAGCTACAGCACAGTTGCATTTTAAGGATACTTTCTACCGTATGCTGCCTCAAAGACCAATGAAAAGCAAACCTTGATTCATGGATTTAATGCAGCTGATGGTGCAGCAGTAATCATGGTCACAGTGTCAACTGCTGCCTCAATTAAACTACATTTGAGAATCATTTTATGCTTCAGCTCATAAACATCAATAAAGGAAAATGAGTAATAAATGACTGTCTAGAGTACAAAGGACCAGCTCATATTTCAGATGAAAATGAAGACAAAATGTAGCTTTTATTTGCCTGTGGAATTCCCATTAACTGCATCACTGACAGGAGGGAGTTGGATCAATAGTTGGCTGGCCGCAGAAAACAGTTTCTGGCTGTTCAGCAGCCAATGCAAAAGGAAAACTGTCATATTGTGATCTTTATCAGGTAATCTTCATTACACCAGACCAATGATATATGTATATGCTGGTCAGCTAGGGGCACTTCTAATTCCTGCTTCTATTTGTGGTCTGAGCGCAGTGTGCTCACAAATTATTTGTTTACAGCTGTGAAAAACCTTCAATGTTCATCTCTTTTATTCTTTTTATAGGTAATCCATAACCGGGAACTTTCTCTCAAGACTCCTTTATTCACTCAGAATTTTTAAAAAAGCAAGCGCTGTATCAAAACTTATCTTTCTTCCAGCTGAAGAGGAATCTGCTGGTGCCTTTTGTGGCTGTTGTTGAGGCTTGACTGAAAGATTTACTGAGTATCCTTCAGTAAGTTCTTGGAGGGTATTCGTGCCTTATTACGAGTGTTTCTGGGCTTATTTGAACAAAGGCGACTGCTAGCTGTGAAGGAAAAACAAACACTCTCTGCGAGCCGTTAGCTTTCCAGGTGGCGGCTTGTATGTATGTTTCTCTATATGTGAAACATGGTCATCTCCTATTTTCCCCCACCCCAGACCCACAGAGCAGAGATATTTTACTCCTTTGCAGTGCTCTGTAATTCATGTAGCTTCATCTCAATGTATGCGAGGGGAGAATCTGTACGTACAAGCCAGCAGCTCTGGTTCGGTTGGTATGTGGCTTTCAGACAAGCAGCTTTTCAGAGCACAGAACAGGTTTTTAAAACATCACCACTTACAAATCTGAAATAGGAGGGAAAAAAATCACTTCCTCTTCATGCAATGATAACATAAATTGAATTATCAAAACCTCTACCCTGAAGTTAAAGTAACCACATTAGTTTTACACTTATTCACAATTCCATTCTTGTGAACTACCGTAGGTACTGTTTCTCTGTTTAGTTTCCTGGTTTACTCTGACGCTGAGAAATTAAAATTTCCAGTATGGATTTTAATGACAAGCATTAAAAACAAACAAACAAAAAAATCATGGTTCACAGCTAATAATGAGATTTCCTTTAAAAACTTTTAAATTCTTATAATCAACTTATACTTTAACTATAATACACAGTGATGTTTGACCTGCAAACATACGCACCTGCATTTCAGGATGATAATTAAAGCTGGTGTTTGTATGCATAAAGTGGACCCCACTGCTGCTCCTAAATGTTACTCCCTTCCCCTTCTCTCTCTCAGTCCTTGGATTCTGTCTTTCATCCTCATTCTCCTCACCCCATCACCTTCCTCTCAGTTTCTATTTTCTGACATTTATCCTCTTCTCCAGTTCCTTCCCTGTCTCTAGTTGTAATCCTGCCTCCCACCTTTCCTGCTACACATTTCCCCTCCCTTTCACTTAATAAAGATAGTAATGCCGAGTGATAAGATGATAGTAAAAAAAATACATACTGTATGTGACTATAGCAGCTACCTAATAGCACGTTTTCCTTCAACATCATCCCATTTCTTTTCAGTCTCCTCAGTTACCTTCAGTTCCTCCTCATCCTGTCTTCTGGCTGCTTACCCCAGTAAATCTCTGGTCTTATATACCACGTATTGACTCTCCCCAACATGCTTATTTGCACTCCTAGTCTCTTTCTACAAAACCTTAATCTCTCCTGTCTCTTCAGATCCTTTTCCAGTCCACCTTTCCAGCTCTCCCTCTCCCTTCATGTCTCTCTTCGCTGCTTTAGCTTTCTTCTGTTTTTTATGTCTCCATGCACATCACAAATGCTTCCTCTAAACCTTGGCACAATCTGCTGATTCCCCCATTCTCCCTTGCTCTTCATGCTGTCTCTTGCTTTCTGTTCTCCTTTTTTAAACTAGTTTCCCTCCGGTTCATTCAGTTTGTTCTGGACAAGGTGGTTGAAAATAATGCAAGGCACTGCCATCTTTTCAAGAGCCAGCTTATTTTCAGGTGCAAAGCTAGCAGGGCATGGTGGCCGTCTCGTCAGACAGCAGGCTGGAGGTGGCAGCTTTTGTGAACAAATGGAAGTTTGTGAGTTTTGGAGTCAGAGCCAAAGATGATGTTACACTGATCTCAGAAGACACTATAAAATTCATGAAGTTCACAGCCTTGTTAAACCGGTTTTGCAGAACGCATCTCAAAAACCGCAGTGATCATGTGTTGGTCTTCATATTAAAAATCAGTACATTTTAGGGCAGTAGGTGTCACTCATAGGAACATGGAAAAGATGTCTAACTATAAACTGTTTAAAATTTTTAAATTGCAGAAACCATTTTTTTCCTATTACTAAAATATTGTCAACATTTTAATGTTATTAGAGCCGAAACAGTTTTTAATTATATGAATCTTTTAATATACTATTATCACAGTACATTTTAACCTTCTGAAGTCTCAGTTTTCCATAACAGAATGTAGAGATTTTGTTGAAAAAAGCCTACCCAGCCTAGATTATCTGTGATAGCATTACCACAGAGAATTATGGACATACATCTAACATATAGCAAAAGGACTATTTTTTATACACACACTGACAAAAAGATAATATTTTGAGCAAATGTCCAGACTAGAAAAAAGAAATCATGGATATATTAATACATTTCTCTGTAGCTAAAGATACTCCTACAAAATGAACTTTTTTAATACAGGGTTTCACTTTCCATCCAAATCTCAGCAGTGAACTCCAGAAAAGGAATGGGGATATGTATCATCAAAAAATCACAGAAGTCAGGAAACCATATTGTTTTTTCTGACTAACCCATCTCTGAAATGCTTTTTCACCAAAAGCACAAAAATAACATTTGGGTAATTTGAGTCTCATTCATCTTTCTCAAGGGAGGGAAAATAGAATAAAAGGCTATAGTTTATATTATCTTCTCTCCCACACAACTGCAGTTTTCTGAATTTGTTGTTCTCTTGCCTGAAAAAAATGCTTCGAGATCCCAAGGATTTGTTCCAACAGTTACAGCAACACCAAGACAGATACTGCTCTTGGCAGTCCGTATAAGATGTAAAAATGTCATTGGCTCATGCCATCATACTTACCCAACCCTTTTCAGGAAGGCTCCCACCACTGGAGCCCATCTGCTGTTCCCATCATTAAAAAATACATCAGCAAGAGGAGAGACATAGTCTAGCTTTTCCAATAATCAGAATATTTTTCCTCAAATACTCAGATTTTTTTAAAAAGGAATGCTTTTCATTTCTCCAAATTTGATTTTGCCAATACCCTAAAAGACTTCTAAACAACCTAATGGTTCAATCAAGTTGTTCCTGGCTTTTTAGCACAGTTGTCCAAGAAATAGGAAATTAAGCTTCAAAAAAAAAATGGAATTTTAGTCTGACCCTTTCAGTCAAATCTCCTTTTTATTTCATCTAAGCACAGGGCAAATCAAAAAGCACAAACAGGGCACAGTTGTCTGAAAGGAAAATCTGGTCAGCACCGATCACAGCAAGACAATCATTAAACCCAAACGTCAATCTGCCACAAAGAGGGACAAAGTTTTACGTTAGCACAAACTGAAAATAGATGACAATAAAAAAATGCAAAATGAGAAAAATCATTTAGAATCACAAGATGTCAGTGGCCTGTTTTAGTATGTTGTTTTTATTTTGCTTTTAGTGTATGAGAGCTGCCTGTGTAGGTAACCAAAATGCATTCTTGAGAAAAGATGGCACTAAGAAAGGCAAGTTACCTTGTTAACTGCTATGAAAGTAGACACAAGCTCCAAACTGAGCCAACAGACAGTATTTTTTTATAGTTCTAGAAGAATAACTAGTCAGAAATTGAAAAAGCTGCTGAAAAAAAATCACAGAGGAAGTATGACAGAGGATCTATGATACAGAGGTTGCAACACGTGTGGGATGAGGATGGGGGTCTGCCAGATAAAATGGAATAATATATTATTCCTTTGTGGGATGTTGTGTTATGCTTTGATAAAGACTTCAGGGCATTGCTGTTTTTCATAATTTGCTATATGGCTTATAATTAATGCTAGGTTACCACTTTATCATTAGGCTACAGAAATAAAGGCATGTGCTTTTTCTTTTATAGTAACAGCTGATGCTTTAATTAATTTTTGAAAAAGTGGATGGGTGAAAGGAGAACCTGATAGTGAGCTTTGAGAATACTAAACCATTGCCCTGGACATGTTCAGTGCACAGCTAAGATACAGATGAATAGCATTTTAAGGCACAGTTAATGTGATACAGGTTTTATAAATATTTTCCAGGTGGTTGAATAATTTAGTAGCATTCCACTAAATTTTTGTCCTAAAATATTATTTTCTGCACTAATGTAAACAAACAGTGTAGGAACAACCTTGGTAATTATATTAATTAAATGCATTATCTCTATGAGTCCATGATACTTCAGATATAATGTAGGGAAAGTGTCTCATATCAGTGACTTTATAAACAAACATTCTAAGTAAAAATATTGAAATATAAATATTTACTACCCTTTACTCTCTATATAAATTAGTTTCTGGCTTCTCCGCCCCTTTTTGCACTTAGTGGATATGTAGTTTGTTATATTGAATGAAAGCACAGGTACGCACTGCTTTATGCTAGAACTATCAATAGTACGTACCTAATACATCATATTGAATGAAAGACTTCATAAATCAGTTATACAAGGGATCATACAATGCTTTTAGCGAATTTCCAAAGAGTCATAAAAACTATAAATCAATGTATTTTTGATTAATCAACTCACAATGTCAGCTTTTGGCAATAGTTGTCTGTTGTGTCCTTCTTACTGCATCCACACTGGGGAGACGTGTATCATCTGTCAGAGGGAGGTTTAAGCTAGAAAACAGGGAAAAAGCCTATGACACCATCCACATGACTCCCAATACCTACTGCAATGGGGCAGTAGGTATGGCATGCAACAATCTGACCTACAGTCTAGAATTTACAGTGGAAATAGTGGAGGTTTTGAATGGTGAAGTAAAAAAGCAAGCAAACCCCAACTCCGCAAAAGTTTACAGAGTCCTAAACAAGCACTGTGGTAAACAGGTACTCAGATCTTTCTACCGTTTCATCATGTTCTTTAGCTAAATTGAGTGTTGAAGTCAATAGGAGAGCACCCTTCTCTGAATCTAACACTATACAGATATAAGGGAGCAGAATCTCAGATTTGCCTGTGTCTTGAAGAGCACATGCCTGCATTTAGAAAGGAACCGCCGCTGATTCATTTTCCAAAGAAAATGCTGTTGAAGAGTGAAATCCCATGCACATCGTAAAAGACATTTGACATCAATATTTAATTTTATTAGTTATACTACAGGTACTCTGGGGAACCTGATGGAAAGCCTTCTTAGTATTGATTAGAATTCAGCAATCCCACTGCACACTGTTCAAAAAATTATTCAATTACAATTAATTTTTCAATTCAGAATAATTTAAAATTTATTCTGAAAATTTAATAAAAGTATATAAAGTTAGAACGCACTGGGATTAATAATTCTGAGATGGAAATGCTAACAACAAGTTACTACAATTTTTAATTTGCATAATCAATGTTTTTAATTCATTCTATTCATCTGTACAAGATTACAGTGATGGTATGGTTTTAATGTTTTGTGAAAACTTCAGAATTACCTCTTTCATGTGTATAACGGTGAAAGATGACTACTAGTGATACTGTGCTTTCTCATTTTCACACAAATGAGATTTAAAAGCAACAGTAATGAACAAATTGCTAATCAAAATGCAATGAATACATAAAAGTCAATATATCTAACTTTGAAAAAAAAAAAACATTCTATCAGCTTTGTCATGTCAGAAGCCTCCAGACATCTATCTTCTCTGTGGCATGCAGTGGGTTCCTTTGGGCTATCTTCAATTTATAAATGTTATTTACTTAATTATTTTCAGTACACTACGGTTTCAATAAGGAATCACCTAGAACAAAATTGTTTATGGAGGGATTAGGATTCAAAATAGATAACAATGTTTATTTTTAAAGCTTCATGAAATCAAAAGTAGAACAGATTACAAATTCTTTTAAGAGCCATGATGTTAATGCTCACAGTTACCTGGATTTAATGTAGCTATGTGAAAATATTTGGTGCTTTCTTACGACATGCAATGTGGGAGTGGTAGATTTAGAGCACTGTGTGTAACAGCAGGCACTGGCATTCAGGCATTCAGTGTTGGAAAATGTGGTTTGCTTTTTCGTATGGAAAACTCAGACAGAGTATTTCTATATTGCTGTCAGTGGCAAACTGTATCAAGACTTACTCTTCCGACCTATTTCAGGTAGCTCAGACAACAGATCAAGTGAGAGATCCTGCCAAGTAAGAAATTGAAAAGAAGCAGGACAGTCTTGCAGACTTCCAAAAGGGAAAGTCAGCAGGAATTAACAGACTCCTACTGGGCACCTGTAATTTTAAATTTCTCCTAGTTAATCCTGTGGTCCTACATGAAAGATGCAGCCTCCCATAACAACATCAGCGTATAGTTTGAGGATTAGGGCAACTGTCTGAGATTTCTCCCTCCTGATCCTGCCCTGTCTCACTGCTCAGCCCTCCCAGGAGGGAGAAGAGCTGCTCTTGTAAAACAGAAAAGAACTAAACCAAAATTTTGTGCAGCCAAAGTAGCTGGTCCAAGATATGGTCCGAATTATGACCACGTAAAGCTTATGGAACTTCATCCAGGCCATAAAGGCAGGCTGCATGTCAATTTGCAATAATTAAGGTATTTGAAAATTTTGGATTCCCATAGTTGGCAACTCACCTTATTTAGGCAGCTCTGTTATTTTTGTTTTCACTTTATTTTCAAATGTGCTGAGTTGTAGCCTGCAAGAGTGGAAGTAAGTGAGTGAAAGATCAGCAGCTTTCAAGGAGGTAGTAAGTTACGGACAGGAGTTTTAAGAGGAGTACTTAAATGAAGAATTTTACTCTAGTAAAATTTGCATCAGGTAGTGAAGAACCATTGGCTTGTGTGCAAATTTTATTACGGCAGTTTGAGGTTTTAGGCCTATACTTTGTGGGTTTTTTCATAACTATGCATCACTTTCAGATAACATAACTTCTATTTCAAAACACAAAATTTTGTTGACAATGTCTTAGGGAACAAAAAACAACTACAATTTGCATTTTACAAATACTTTAAACTAATTTGCTTAAGATCTAGTCTAAATTAAGTAAAATTATTACCAGATAAAGTGAAGGATTCTATGGTTGTTTTAAGGATATCCTCTAAAGACTCAATAATTAATTGGCAGCTGAAAAGAAAATGAGCAAATGTAGACGGGAAATTGATTCACTTTTAAGTCAGGGGTGGCAAACTGTTAGGAGGGAGTTCTTGGGGGCAGGGGGATGGATGATGTTTGAGGTCTTTTTTTATTTTTTTAAATTTACCTGAAGTGAACATGTGTGGTAAGTTTTTCAAAGCGATGTTTTGGATGAAGACTTTGCAAAAACCTGCTATGCAAGTAAAACCATGGCAGGTAGGTAAAAATCTGACAGAATGTTTAAAAAGGCAGTCTTGCATATCTGGATATAATATAGCCTAGGCAAAAGCGCATATCAAATAGTGCAGTGGGGCAAGGATTTCATAGTGCTATTCTTGCTGTGCACTGGGCAGGGACTTTTCATTTCACACATCATCATTCACAGTTTGCTGCAGTGACTCGACACAGTCAGAACATGTCAACAACACACAAAGTGAAATATTTCAGTGTAGTTTTTCTTTGGAAAATGAGGGACATGGGATTTTGATTTCAATTACCTTATGTTACAGTGGGAAGAAGTAGGAAAAGAGAGAATCATATTTTCTGGTTTGGCTATGACCAAACACATCAGAAGCGTGTTCTAAAACCTACTGTCAGCCAGGACAGAAATAGGTATTTAAGGGTAGAAAAAATATATATAATTAGACAGAGAGATGAAAGTTGCTTGCCAGCCTTACTTCTTTTCTGATATTCATGAATACACTGGGTTAAACAAACAAACAAACAAAAAAAATTACTGTCCCATAATAAAAAGCAATTTCTGAGCTGACAGCAATAAGCAGGTTACGTGTTGCCATTTTCACCCAGGACAATACAGGTATTGTTTAGAGGAAGAAAAAAGGCAATTGTGTGACAAAATGGTAAAAATTACCTCTAGTCAGACAAAATGCATTTTGCGTATTCTGAGTCTGAGTTCTCTCCCTTCTCATCCCCAATCCACCTCAGTCGATACCTGGTATTTCTAACAGTGAGAGTAGTTGCTGTAACACATGGAAGAACAGCACCAATTTTTTTGCAGTAATAATTACTGGCCCAGGGCAAAGGACATTACACTATGGTCATGAAAAACAGCTGAAAGCACAGGCTTTGAATAAGAAAACTTCTGGCAGAGCCCATATTTGAACTGGTGTTTCAATTTTAATACGTTTTTTAGTGGACCATTCATATTAGTTGTGGCTGTAGCTGACTCCAGTACCTTTGTGGCTCTTTATGCCATCTTAAAGCAGATTTTGGAAGGTAGATATGAAACAGTGATATCAAAAGCAACGTAACGTGCATCATGTTCATAACAACACACATTTGAACCATTGCCAGGTGGAAGACTATAGCAGCCTAAAAACCCCAAAACCCAAATCCAGAGCAAATTCTGGATTTTTTTTTTTAATTTACACTACATAAATTCTAAAAATGTTAAAAACAACAAAAGAAACCTCAATGTGACAACCTCTAGCTTGATTTAAAACTGAAGTCTCTGGACCTGTGTTGTAAGAGTAAGGGAAGATTCAGACTTCAGACCACAACAAATGACAATTTTTAGAATAAATTATGTGATTTTTCAATCACATAATCCACAGTAATTAATACTGTAAAGGCTATTAAAGGGGTTTTTAGCATTTTGATGCACAATTCCTTTCTAAACTCTTTAAAAATTAAAATTATTTTGTGGAAAAGTATGGTCAATGTTCAGTTCTGAATAGTAGTCATACATATGATTTTTTTCATATAGCAAGGAGGTCTTTCAAAGCATTTCAAATATTAATTATTAATCCTCAACCCTGTACGTAAATACTAAAAAAGGTTATACAAAGTGAGATTGTTCCAATCTAGACTCACAGATCTAGTCATAGCAAATTTGAACTCAGGCACTTCTTACTCTCAGTGCTGTATTCTAGACAATAATCTAATTTCCCATCACTTTAGCATAAGCAATATGAATGAAACTGGTAACTCATTTAGGACTAGAGTTATTTTTAAATGCATATTTACTGGACATCTCATAGGATTCTGTCCAAAACAGAAATCTAAAAAATAATCTCTCTTTTACCTTGTTAAAAACCCGAGTCTCTACCCCCTTTCCTACAGTCACTGCTTATCCACAAATCTGGTATTTATTTATTTATCAACATTCTTCTGCTCAGACTGGCCATTTGAAAATGAAAAGCAATTCTGTGACAGGATCATCGAGAAGGAACCTCTGCTCAATTTGCGCTCCAGCGGAGGACTTACACCAGAGATGTGTAAGTTGATATAACTCAAGAATGCTACAGTATTATTGTCTCCTGTCTTGGCTTGTTCTTTCCCTCTTGACAAAATACAACATAGAATGCAATGGGACAGAACGCAATTCACAAATGGTTTGTGGAATAATACTTTATAATCCCATACAAGTACATTAGTGCGACCACATCGTTCAGGTAAAAACTGACCGCTGATTTGGCAGGACTGTTAAAGTTAACACTTGATTTATGGCATTGACAATAAAAGTTTAAATGCAGTATGACTTGTTTCAAGGAAAACTTTCAAGATGAATAACACGTTTTCTTTGACCCTTACTGAAAAATGTTACTTTTTTTTAATGCAAATCAACTACCCGTGGGCTTCCCAGAATATAAAAACATTCAACAGTAAACATGATATTCCCTTACATGTGTCTCCAAGCCAAAATTTACTTTAATCTGAAAAACAAAGAAATACTTGCAATGCAAGTACTGTAGGATGTAGGACAAATACCACACAATTTCACAGAAAGTATATTGCTCTGTAATTCCAATAGGTTTTAATTTGCATATACTTCCACAGAATAAATGCAAATACATAGAAAGTTCCCTTTATGTGCTGTACAATTTGAGATTATTCCCTGTAGAGCCCTGCTCAGTGCAGCCCTACAAGACTTTCTGTGTGATTAAAACCGTAAGTTAGTGAGGGCACGCGCTGCGGAGCTGATACTGAGGAATCCTCCTCCTGCTCATCACCGTGTGTTCTCAGTCCCAAACTCCCAGTCACCAAGCAGGAGGGGTGTCAAGCATTTTGCTAAAGTTGAGGCACAGCAAAACAAATTCATTGTTTCAATCCTTCCTTTTCCTCTAGCAAGCTCGGGGGTTGATTTTTACACTGTCTTCCCTCCAAAGGAAGGCTGTGTGGGTATAAGCATTGCTGGGTTGATTTGGTAGCACTTTCATGCTCTCTTCAGAGAACTGAGACATAATCCAGTTTGAGAGAGAAAGGATTTTTTACATCAATTACCAGCTAATTAATTTTAAGCACAGTGTAAGTGTATAAACTGGAAGTATTAAATATAATCTTTTATTTTATTTTACTACTTACAAGAAAACAGCATTGAAGCTTGAATTTTTTAAGAAAATATTGCCTGCCACACTACCAGGTGCCAAAGGTTAACAGTACTGTCTGCTCCTTAAAACACCTCGGAGATGTCAGAAAAGCTGAAGCCCTTAGAGATTTCAGATGCTCCCACTTGAAAGTCTATCCAAATAGTGATTAATTACTGGTTATTTCAACAGCAAAAAACCCCTACCTGTAACTTAATAAATGCTTGTTAGTGAAAGACACGGTTTAGCAGTGATATTCTGAGCCTGTAATTCACATATACCACCTGCACTTTATTATCACAATCACTAAGGAATATATTTTTCGTTAAATTAAAATATCAACTTTGTCAGTAATAAGTCCACACTGTATTCATGGCATGTCAAATATTTTCACTTCTTTCTATTATTTTCCATTGGGTAGAACAATTCAGTGTTAAATCTGTTTGTGCTGTGTTTCCAGATTGTGGGAGCTTATGCTCCACTGCTGAGGGCTTTTTATTTTAAGAAAAATAGAGAGCATTCCCTTCTCAGAGTCACAGAGCCCTGCTCTTCTAGGTTGATACAATGCTGCCATCACATGGTCCACATCTGGTACAGCGCTTGGGAGCAGAAGGTTTCCGACTCGACACAGCTGCGCTCCAACCAAATAATTGTACAGACCCCACACAGATACTTAACAGCCAGGTACCGGTGATGCCTAGCATAAATCTAATAAGACCTAATGTTTTCTTGTGTCATTCTCTAGATACATGGGAACCCCGTCTTTCAGAATTTAGAAATTTACCATGATTTCTGTCTTTTACAACTGCCAAGGGAAAGTTGATAATATTACAAAACACACATCCCAGCTGCTGAAACTTGAACACAGGCAAAAAGAAAAGAAAACACCTGCCAAACAACCACCTTTTTTTTTTTTTAAACTTATACTCAGTAACTTCACACTGACAGTGAGGCAGGGAGGCAGGGTTAACAAAGTTAGAGGGTTATAGACATGATAACAGGTACACACCTCAATATCAAGCACTTGTAGGATTATGCCTAGCATGAATCTTTTCAAACATATCTCACCTAATTTAAAAGTCCACCTTATTTAATTTGTCTCAGCATGACCACCCATGCCTTAGTTTAGGTAGCATGTCAGATTTTCTTTATTCATCACACAAATAAGAGAGAGATTGAATCAAACTAATCAAACATTTGTAAAACTACACTAAGTACTGTAAATCTTATTAATCCCAAATTCATAGGAAGATTCCAGCTGTAAGAAACTAAGGATGTATCTATTTGAAACAATGATCCCCAAATTTCTCTAAAGCCATTTGCAAGGCTGCAGGCAGCTACATGAGGATGAGAGAAATCATGCAACAGAGCATTCATCCAGAAGGAAAAATGAAGACTAAAGAAAATCTAGACAATCAGCTCAGGTACCAGAAATAAGCATTTGATCAAATGGATCCCATCCCCCATCTTTACAAAGACTAATTACAAAGCACATAACGAGATGGTGAAATGTTCCTACTTTGTGCTTCGTGTCAGATACTTACCTTGCTAAAGATACAGTTACCACAAAAGACTTTGTGCCCTTGGAACGCAAGGGAGGAGGTACTGACACAAGTAAGAAAAGTTGATGTTCGTTAATGGATAGGTAAGTTTACTACGTGCATTGCTAAGTGTACTTCACAGAGAGCAGTATTTTCTCAGTTACTCATGGAAAATTGATGTAAGACAGCATGGAAATGGAAGGGTTAATAAAATATTTCTATTTTAAAATAAAATATCGTAGCTTCTATGAGCAAAATTCTTGAAACATTCTCATTTCTTATGTGTTTTTGCAGCACCTGGAGAAACAATTGCAGTATTACCATAATATTATGGTAATCCTTCAACTATTCCAGCAAGTTATATGAACTTGTGTTCTAAAATTCACCAACAATTTTATCTTTCCAGGACATACAGCTCCTATTAGAAATTAGACAACAGTTAAAGACCTGGTTGAAAGAGAAGTTTTTCCCCTGTGACCGTTGTTGCGGCAAAGCACAGAAATGCCAAGATGTTTCAGACAATTATTTGTTATTTTGAAGTTCAAAGGAATATAATCTATTGGCTATTTGTTATTTTTGAGGCAGCCCTTAAGGTGCATTAGGAATATCTCGGGGTGGGGGGGGAGGAAAATCGGTACTAATATCAAATGTATTGTACTTTACCAATATGCCATCATTTGCTCATGGTATCAATAACGTTAACTTTCACACACATCACTCTGTCTACGAGTTAATGGAAAATGAGAATTGCCTAGCACACCGATTGGAAACTGCAGCCATGGACATTGTAATTGAAGGTCAAGGCACGATGCTAACAAAAATTTCACTCACTTTTTCTAATCTGTCACAAGAATTTTATCAGCTTTGGAAACATGTGGATGGTCCTACTCTACACCCAGCAGCGAACAGATCAAGAAGATATCTTCAGATACTATAAATTGCTTTGTACATTAGGTGAAAGTGCACCTGGGCAGTTTCCAAGTTTTTCACAGGTGATTATGCAGATGGAGGAGAAATGCCAGTGATTCACTACTGCTTCTACTTTCTTCGTAATTTCTACTTTTTCCTTAAAATTCTATAAGCTTTCACAGTCTTAAATTTTTATAATCTGTGCTTACAAGCACTATAATGTATTTGTAAAGCTTAAGTTACAATAAAGTACTGATACTTTTTTTTTCTATTGTGAATGTAATCTATAAAAAGATACCATGATAAAGCAGAATAAATCATCATGGATTCCATTCATGTTACCCACATAACTAAGTAGCAAGTGGAGACTCGGCTGAGACTGTGTCATTAGAGCTTGCTTCAGGGCTCATGAATAAGGAAGTGATCCATTATTCCCAGTTGATTCCCTCAGTTTTTTTAAAGTTGGATAACTTATTATGTCTATTCCTACCTCAAACAGAGCAGTGAAAATAACGTTTTCTTATGTAAACAGACTGGACAGATTACAGGAATCTTGCTAAATATTGATTTTTGAAGGCAGAAATTCAAGACAGCTGTTTGAATTGTATTAAGTAGTGACTTACTTATACATAGATTTCAAAAAGTGAAGGAGTAATGGTATGTATTAAAGTAATATGCTCTGTATTAAATAATGATTATGAGCATAAAACAACTGGACTGTATTTCTGAGGGCAGGTGAAACACATCTTTGAAAGGAAAAATGGATGATATACTTCCCTAAAACACTGCTTAAACAAGTCTTGTCCTGTATTTCCTTCTTCTAAAACAAACTTTACCTATACCAAATATTTTGGCAAATCCAAAGAACATCACTTAGGGCATATTCTAGGTAAAGCCCTGTAGCCTCACCTATCTCCGTGATCCCATGATGTCTGTCTGTCCGTCTGGCCCCCAGAATCCAGATACATTCACATTGCCCCATTGCTCAGTGCTACATCTTCAGGTCATGTGGAGCTAGATACCAAACATCCTATACTAGGGCCCTGGACCAGCGTGGGGAGAAAGAGAATAAACAGTCTGCTTTGGTCTTTCAGTGACTGCTCTTCTTTTATCAGATAAGCCCATCAGCTGCATTGGTCAGTGGCCTGGGCCAGGCTCCATTCCTGCCTTCCTGCTGTGAGGAGAGGTAAGAGGTCCATTTTATTATATTTACCCAGCACAGCATAGCCTTTAATTGCCCAAAAGAAGTACAGCGGATCTTGTTCTTCCTCTCATTCCTTCTCTTTCTCTCTCTCTCTCACATGCTTTGATCCTATCCCATCTTGTCTTGAAAAAGTCATGTAGGTTGGCAGCTTCCTATAATAGCGGCTATTGTCATAAAGACAATGCTTTAATCCACGAGATTTTTCTGCAGGATCACCATGATTTTAGCACATTTTGACCGATGTAATTTTGCTATGTGGGATAGTAAATCCATTTTTATCTGCCTTTAAATGAATACTGGAAAATTGTACTTAGGCGAATGCACTGTATTTGGAAAAATAATTGTAAAAAACATCTTTAGTTTTTCTGCATTGTTATGACAAAAATAAAACTACAGTGATAAATGATTAATGAAAATTTGCAAAACTGTTTTAGTTAACTGTCTTTATTTATAAGTATTGCAGCTCATGCAGTTTTCGTGGAAGCTGTTGTCCCTGGGTACCACAGCTTTACTTTCTCACATCTTTATTCTGCCTGTTATTGGTTTTTTTGTAGGTTTAGCTTAAGCCATAATGTTAAAAACTGTTAAGCAATGTTTGGATAGGTTTTTCTGTGTGTTTAATACATGCTCCCATCAGGGAAATGCAATTTTCGTGGTTAAATTCAATGGTTTATAGTGCCTTTTTATCTTTACATATACAATCCAAAATATTTTCTAATAAAAACCTTCATCAGTCTTTAATTGCCTTTGCTGAATGCCTTTACCACTTCTGTTTTTCCTCAAAGAACCATTTTAGAGGGGTCAGGATACTTATAACAGTTGAAGATGAAGGGAACAACAGTATTCAAATTCTTCAGCTCCACTTTGTCCTGTAAGCAAAGGTAGCACGATTTTCATTTCGGTACCCCACGACACCCTGCATCAAAGGATTGCTTTAAACAAATCTCCAAGAAAAGTCTATCAGTTCTGACTTTCACTAAACTAGATTGTGGGTCCTTGTGCACTCTCTGCTTTAACACAACGTACTACCATGAGCACAGATACCACCTCCCTTTGAAAAAGCCTTTGAAACAATAAGTGACAGAAACCAACAATTTCATGAGTTCTGCATTTCAATAGGAAGATATACAGACTGCTGAAGAGGTCTGTATAAAACCACTGTTGCCTGTATAGAACTAAAGCACGTTGCTTCTGTTCCTGAGGATATTCTGAACCTCAGGCATGCGTTGACTGAAAAACTGATAATACTTAACAGAAGTCTCGCCATTGACATAATTGAGAGGAACTCAATCCAGGAGACCCTCCATATGTCCAAGTATTTGCAGGAAGTGAATACTGGGTCAATGCTGTGTTGCTTTCATTCACAACAATGTGGAACAAATATTTTTGTTCTAGGTCATAATCTTTTTTGTAAGAGAATCTTGTGGGAATGCCATATGCTTCCAGTCATTCCAGGCATTCAAAGGTTTAGGTATTGCTTTTCTGTTCTTGCCTTTTGGACCTTGTCCTACAGTAACCAGAGGCTAGGACACTGGTAATGTGCTCTAGCTGAGTTTATAAGATATTTAGAAAACCAGTTGTAATTGTAGCAGTTTAAAAGCCTTGACTGTTACTATAAGTACCACTCCGACTAAATCTGGCAACACTTTTTCAAAATAAATATTTTGAGAAGGCTCTGTGGTGGAGTGCATAATTCTGATTAATTTATGCAACAATAAGGCAGCCTTTTTAATTGATAGTGATTAGTGAACTTTCTAAATCTGTAAAACTTCAGCAGGCTTAAGCTTCCCGTAAATACCAGTGTCTATTTTTACACCACAGCTTCCATTTAAAGCAAAAGCAAATATATCAGCCTGCAGCTGCTGCAAACACCAAAACAAAGGGGTTTTATTCCACCTACAGTGTAGTGGGAGTGTCTCCCCACATCATTGCTTAAGGACTAAGTTGCAAGCTTTTTTATCTGGCCTGTCTCAACCAGAAAGATAAAACTAGGATATATTTTTTATCAGAGTATTATCTAAAGATCAACTATTTGTCTGGCTAAAATCTTGACTCAAACTTATCTAAGGAGATACGATCTAACCAGACAAGAAGCAAGGGAGAGTGAGAAGATGTAAATTTTACTTATCCTTTCACTTTCCTGTCTGATTACGATCACTGCCTGTTTTGTTCCTAAATTTTATTAAACACTGATTGTGTAAGGTACAGTGACTTTACCTGTTTCGTAGCATAAGTACTGGAAATTTGAAAATTAAATACAAATAAATTATGTGATGCCATTATGCTCTCAGCTGGAGCTCCTCTTTGCTAGGCTATGCATAAATGCACTGCAGCACACAGAGATAGCCCCAAGCATTGGCAGTCTGAATGGAGAAGTCAGGGGGGGATTGGTATGACATCAACGTAAAAGGCAGAAGGATTAGAACATTTTGGTTAAATTAATTCCATACCCTGACCATATCCTTGTCTTTTCATACCTGCTCCACATCTTTTTTTCTGAGCAAATTTAGGTCAGAGGAGCAGGGCTGTTGGATCAGGCTGCTCACAGCCTCCTACAGCTGTTTTAAGTGGGACTGAGCTCCCAGTCTCCTTGGGCAAATTGTCCTGGTCTGTAACCACTCCTCACACGAAGAACTTTGAGATTAAATTCAGGTGGAACTTCTCTAGCTGCAGCTTGTGCCTGCTGCTTGTCCCATCACTGTGCACCTCAGAGGAAAGTCTGGCTACACCTTCTCCACAACCACCCAAAACGTTGTGTAGACATCACTAATGTCTTCCATTTGGCACCTGTTCTTCAGCCTAAAGAAATTTGGTTCTCCCAGCCTCTGCTTCTATGTTGTGTGCTCCAGCCCTCTGACCACCTCGGTGGCCCCTTCCTGCAGTTTGTCAAAATTCCTCCTGCACTGGGGGATCCAAAAGTGGCTATATTCCAAACACAGCTTCACAAGTGCTAAATTCATGGGAAGCATCACTTTCCTCAACCTGCCAGCCATGCAGGTCCACATGGTCCCCCAAATCCTTTTCTAAAAAGCTGATTTCCAGCCAGTCACCTGCAGCTGGTGCTGTTGCAAGGGACTATTTTGCCTCAGATGCAAACTTTTGCCTTTGTGAGTTTGCCAATAGCTCATTTCTCCAGCTAATACCAGATAAATTTATTCTTAAATTGTATTGCTTCCATCCTCTCCTCCAAATTAAAAAAAAAAAGACACAACAAAACAACCTTTTCATTCTCTTATCAATCATCTAGACTTTTCTGTGAATTTGAATTGTTTGACAATACCAGCCATAGTGAATATGAAGATCAGAAAAGACTTCATTCATACCAGCTACATATACAGATTTGTATGAACAAAGCTATAGAGCACTAAACCAGAACAATAATCTCCTTAATACAGAATGAATTATATGATATTTTCATATTCAATCAGAAACTCCTTTATCTTAGATAAGATTTTGCTAGAACATGGATTTTGTCCAGGCCAGTGGCAGAAGCTGCACATTGTTCTACAGTATTTTCTGTTTTTTCCCTACGTATTTTTTGGCTTCATGATCAGAAAAGGGTTTCCATACCCAGATAATAATGCCTCCAGCCACAGACAGATACTTATGTATTTTGTATAATAAAACCCCACATTAAAGACAGATAACACTCCTGTTCTGCTTGTGATCCCCAAATGTTCCTACAGAAATCATAGCAACAAGTAAACAATAAGAGCACCTCAGCACAACGCCACTGTGCACAGTGGGCACTGAGTGGAGGCAGCGAGCGTTCCTTCTTGCCCGACTGACTCCAGATTTCACATCTTGAAGAGTTCATCTTTTGCAGTCACAGCTACTCTTAATAGGAACAGCTGACTCCTCAAGAAAAATGCAAGAAAAAAAAATCCTAAACATACAAAAGTGTTTAAAATCTAACTCAAATTTCTGAGGCAATTCTTTCTTACAAAGCAGAAACTGAGAAGGCAGCCTTAAAATTAGCAAAAGGATGTTCTGGAAACACTTTTTCACGTGAGAAGTGGAAGCCTGTAAAGCTATATTCAGGGCGGCACCTGTGACAAGTTGAAGGAAGAAACTATGTATATTCAGAGCTGCGTTACAGGAGGTTGCCTACCAAGATAGAAAACAAAATGAAAAAAAATGAAGCAATGGCAAGAATAAAGTGCTATTAGAGAAAGCGCTGCAGAAGCCTGTGGAAGGAATTGGTGAGTGTCCCAGCTTAAGTCCCACAAGACTGGAAAATTATACTTTTCCAAGAATAAAGCTGGAATCTAAAGCTACAATAAACCTGGTTTAGGTTTGAGTAAGTTGTCAGGAGCTGCTGGTGAAAGCTGACTGACTTACAAGGGGGCAGTGAATGACACAGAGAAAATGCTACAGGATGGTCGGCTTTTCCAAAGCCTAGCAAAAGCTTGCAAAGGAGAGATTAACTGTTAGGAAAAAGAAAATGTGTGTGTTAGCCTTTATTGCTTTTGCCTTTCCATTTGCATGCTATGTACCTTTGGGTGAATGAATAAATAATGCTTTGTTTAGAAGAAGCTGGTTTTGACTCATTTGAACAAGCCACTGTCACAAGTCCCTGGACTAAAGGGGCTGACAGGTGACCAACGCAGCTGAGCCTGTCCCCTTAATGCTTCTTGGAAGTGGGAGGGCTGTGGGACCCAAACCAGGCCCCAGAAGGACGAGGGTATTGGGAGATCGGATGGGTCCTCAAACTGGGACAAAAGGAACCCAAAGCATCCCTCACCCCTTGGGCTGCCCTGACGTGGCCTTGGACGCCGCTGAGCCGTAGATTTGCCTTTAGAAATAAAGATATACAGCCTTGTGAAGAAGTTTCCACTCATTATTCTCAGACAGGGCATTATCTACAGAGGTTAATGGGCAGGAGAGCACTGCAATGACCAGCCAATATCCCACTTCACCGGGAAAGCTGAACCAGTCAGTGGCATTGGCATATCATTGTTATTGAAAATATAAAATTCAAGTGGAAAAGTAATCCGAGTTCCCAGTGTCGGATACATCACTCAGTTTCCATAAAGCCCTGTATATAAAACTGGTTGCTTAGCTGGTACTACAGAAACAACAGCCACGGGAAGCTGTTTTTGGCAAGAGATCCAGCTGTTGGGTTAAAAATAATCTCAATAAAAGATAAAGAAAAAGTAGCAGGTTCCAAAGGAAGAAATCTGATAAAATTAAAGTGTAATAGACACTTCAAACTGTGTGATCTGACCTAATAAGTTATTAATAGGGAACCATTACTCCTCATACATTTTTTATGAGGAAGGCATTGCCTTTTTGTCAAGATTAGTGGATTATAAAATATTTGTGCTACACAATATAAATGACCCTACCTATTAATAAGTCTCTGGAAAGATATGCTTAAATTGAATTACATTAAGAAGAAAAGTGCCAACAGAAAATTAGGCATAATTAATGGGAACACATAAATAAACCAGAGATAGAGGGAAAAGGACATTCTCTCCATTGATCATTTTGAGGATTAATTGCTGATATGCTCTAATGACATACCAACTATTACTGTTTTTATAAGGACCATTTCACAGAAAATTAAATCCATGTAACTATGAATATGTATTGCAATTTATTGCCAGAAGATAAGTTACACTGATCACATACCTCTAATTAGTCAGTATAGTTTTGAAGGCTAAAAGATACAGCTTAAAATGTAATATACAATAAAGACTCATTAAACTCTTCCAGTAAAATAGATTTTATTTTTTTATTTTTTTTTTGCTGATATTTAAATATTCATCCCTTCCTTACAGGACAAGCCACACTGAAAGTGAGGACATGGGAAACATCGTTGTTATTTTCTAGATCCTTTCAGAACAGAGATACCTTGGAGATGTAGGAAATTATTTTTCACGTCTCTTTCACATAATGGACAGAGTGAATAGAGTTACACAGTGAACGAGCGCTCTGGTCTTCTCTATTCGCCAGCATATATAAGGTTTCCTTGGATATCACAGCACTGCCTCCAGTGTGTGCAGCCACATTCTGGTTTTCACAGACTCACAGAAACTTCTGAAGGCTTTCATTATTAATCAGGAATGTAAATATGAAGCTTTATTGCTCAATCTTTTAAACAGTATCTTAGAGACTGTAAATAGAAAAATTATTTTTCTCACAAAGTAAAGTCCTCTAAATAAAATTAAAAAAAAAAAAAG
Source organism: Anarhynchus alexandrinus (assembly GCA_008711295.1). NCBI lineage: Eukaryota > Metazoa > Chordata > Aves > Charadriiformes > Charadriidae > Anarhynchus > Anarhynchus alexandrinus. The sequence goes on along the minus strand of VUYV01000167.1, from coordinate 45,191 downwards.
GTTAAACAAGGCCCTTTTTTCTAGGTGGAAGAAAAGAAAGAGGACCCATTCATTAGAAATAATCCACCTGAAACAAAACACCTTACACTAATCCCCTAAAAACCTTATCTACTCTTTGACACTGTTGTAACAAACACTTCCAAAGTACTGTGCCAACATTGCTCATGTGTTCAGTGGATTTTAATTAGAGCTCTGAAAGCTTGGGAAAACTGGCTGAGCGAACAAGCTTGCTCTTTTCAAATGGCAGCACAACTGTCCTGTTACCCACCTCCCAATCATAGCATATGTTTAATTAAAACCAGTGCAAATAATGGAGACAGAAGAGAAAAATCTCCTTCCCACAAATTAGCGAGGAAAACATGATTAAGAAGGTGCACAGCAAGCTGAAGAAAGCAACCCATGTTCATTCCTTAGTTGTACTCTGAACCGGGTATCTATGGATAGGTCTTGGGGAACCATTCTTTGTGAATGGTATGAATGGCTTCGTGTATAAGCCTCTTTAAATGCTTTAAAGACAGCAGAGATATTTAAGGATGATTAGCAAATCTACAGCAGATAAGGGCACAGAGAGGCATAGAGAGAGTTCTGACTTGTTCTGCTGTTGCAGGAGTAATCACCTCAAATATTTGTCAGATAATATTTATTTTTCTAATTCACCATGAGAGAATGCCTATCCATCTGTCACCTTTACTAAAGCAAAACAATTCCACGGTCTACCTCACCAAGTGGGTTAGTGGACGGCGCCTGCTCCTACTGCAGCATCAGTCTCCCAACCTAGGAAACGCTCCCGCTTTGCTCTGCTCTTGGATCCACCAAGGTGTGAGAAAAAAGCCCACAACAATTAGGGGAGGAGAGAAAGGGTCGAGCTCTAAGAAAATGCTGCAAGAGCCAAGGGCCAGTTGTGTTGTGATCACTTCAGCCAGGAAATTTAAGCTTATTAGGGAGAGATGTAAGATGAAGAAGATTAACTGGAGCACAGTACAGAAACACACCAGTGAGTAGAAAGAGTATGAGAGAAGAATGAAGATCAAAAGAAAAGGAATGGGGGGAGGGGGAGAGCAAGAAGGAAGAATAAAACACAAAAGCGAGAAGGATGACAGTCACGAGAGTAACCATAAATCAGTCACACCCTATAGGTTATTCTGATGCCTAGTTACTGAAGCAAGTCTGAAGATTGAAAATATTGGTAAAAAAAGAGGACTTCTTCCTGCAGTATTTCATTAGGACTTGAACCTGCGCAAGAAGTTAGTGCTAAACCTAAAACTGTTGTTAGAAGTTAACAATGCTGAGCCTAAAACTGTTGTATTGATTTTAAAAGCAAAAACATGGAAAAGTTGATGTTTCAGGGATATCAACCACATTCATTTTTTATATAATGATTCGTATAATTACAAAAATAATCATTATAGAGAAAAGAATAAATATCAAAATAAATGTAAAGAGACCTAAAAAGTACATGAAATACTGCTAGAGGATCTTTAATTAGTATTACCAGATGGTTCCTCTGACTAAATCAGACTGCAAACAGTATATACCTAAGAGCTGGGGTCAAGAGGAGTGCTACTGAGCATTTCTGAATGCTCAAAAAGTTCAACAAATGCTGAACACCAGTGCTAAATATGAAATAACTTTGTGATGAACTACTGTGCAAATGAAGAGAAAATCCAAGAGTGAACATGATTTCTTTTTATACCTGCTAAAAAGTGAGGATGAGGTCTCTCATTCAGCCACAGAGTGAAATAATAAGGATAGACGCTCAGGAGTTCTTACAATGTTGTTTTTAAACTGCTTGCAAGGTACACCTGGACTTGTCTTTTTGGGTAGTTGTGGTTCTTTGATCTTTCAGCTATATTTAGCAGATTGAAAAGAGAACAGAATCGAATTTGAGAGATAATGTTGATGCACAGTAGCAATTATTAAAAAGCACAGCTCTTCTGAAAAAAGAAAAAATAAAAGTGTCTGGAGACTCTATCCTGACCTTAAGGAGTAGTTTATTGTAATGCAGATTTTTCTGCAGAATCTCTCTTCTCCCTTCTACAGGCTCCACTGTAATTATTAAAACAAAAAAAACCCCAAACCAACAAACAAACAAAACCCAACAAAACAACAACCGAACAAAAAAACAAAACAAAACAAAACCCAAAAACAAAACAAACCAAAAAAAACCCACAAAAAACACCCACCAAAAACAAAAGCAAAGGGGAGTGATTTAAATCTTGAGAGGAAAGCTTCCACCTGCAGTTTGCATGCCTACATGAGAACAAGTAAGAACCTACACAGACAGCAAATGTTTCAGCATCAAGTCATTGGTTACATTAGCAGGTGAAAGATTCTTTTGAAATGTCTGGGGAGTTCAAAGCCATGTTTTCAAGAGCTGTATTTGGTGAGCTGCAGAAGCTTAAACTTTTATCACTGGATAAGCAGAAATCAAAAACTATTTGCTAACCAATTACTGAAAATTAGTTGCAGTTTTTGCAATTGTTTTTCAGGTTTCTCATGGAAGAAGGACAGCTGCAGGGAGGTGGTAGGTAACACCCACACCTCTGGTGGCAGCCATCAAAGAAGACTCAGAAAACCTGTTCACATCCCTAAAAGAGATTACTCTTAAGTTAGTGGCAACTGCACTTTCACCCACAGCGCTGAACTCACAATCATGTATAAATGTATACATAATATAATGTGTGTCCAAAACGTATCACTTTTTTCTCTTTTCAGCTTGTCAGAAGACAGCAAACTTGTGTCCCATGCAAGACAATTGACATCCATCTAAAAAAAACCCAACACCTTATAGATGCTACTCTATTTTCTCTCTGCCTTACTCTTTTAGCTTTCAATACTCATAACATAAAACTATATAAAAGGATTTAGTTCCTAATACCGTCTCCAAGTTTTTTCTATGTCTTTTGCCCTCTAGTGGCTAAGGATAAGAAAAAACCACGAAGCTGTGAGGTGCTTCAAGAACTGACTGCTTGTACCTGAGGCATTGCTGCTCCTAGAATATCTACATTAAGAAACTGTGTTGCTGAGTTGTGCTTTGCACAGGAATGTGGCTGCAATTGGTAAGGGAAGCTAATAAATAGGGGAAGTGAAAAAAAGTGAAGAAGTGGTAATAAGTAAGGACACTGCCTCCATTTAACTTTGCTTAGTACAAAAGTTGTGATACTCAAAATGAGCAAAATTCAGATACTGTTTTTGTACATTGCACGGTCAAGAGTAGTTTGTCTCTCACAGGTTAGTTAATCCCTTTAGTCAGGTCCTTATGGAACAGCACCCTGGATTCAGGTGTGGTAGAAGAGTTTCCAAAAGTTTGAGTAGTTTCAAGTTTGAATCTTGAGTTGTCCCTGGCTTTATGATGGAATGAATGCTGACTACTTTTCAGATACATTTTGTTTTAAAAACGTATGTTTCAAACACAAATAAGAAGTTGTGTTTTATAATTTCCTATGACAACTTGCAATGGCAGAAAAAAACCCACGTTTTATAAGAACCATGAGATACCCAATCTGGCAATACTCAATAGACTGTTTTGTCTCTCTAATTTGTTCTTTACAACTGTAAATCTAATCTGTCCCTTACAACTCTCACTCTGAATGGCTAAGTTTTGGGATGCAGCTATCCACTCTCTAAATAATATTCTCTTCTATCCCCAGTCATTCAGAAATAATTAGCAATGTAATAATTACCAGTGTTAAGAGATTGGGCTGTTTATCATAGAGACTTTTTAAACCCACCTCATTATTCTCTCATGTTGTTCCACAACTTCCAAGTCCTGAATTGCATTAGCACTCACTGATCATAAATCCTAGTGTCTGTCACAAGCTGCTCTGTTGAGGAAGAGGAGACACAAAAAGATTGAGAAAGACAAAAGGGAACTACAGACAGAAAACTTAATGTTGTTGAAAATGATCAGCAAATTATTACCTGATTATATGTGGTGGAACCAACCACATGCCTAGCAGGAAAGTGGAATATCATTAAACCAGTCATTTCCAGTACTGCTAACGAGCAATGTTATTGACAATTTCAAACACAGGAAGTGCCCACTGGATATTAATCCTAGCTAATTCCGAAACCACAAGTCCTTTGCATGAGTTAAGCCTGAGCTACAAAGTCTGTACATATCTTGGTTTTGCTGCGTTGACTCCTTACTTTTCACAAGTGTCAATTTGGTTACTTACAGAAGTACATCATTTGTGTGACAGGGTTTGGGATATTTTTGAACTTGAAAAGTACCTGTCAATCATTCTACAATTTTTGTACATCTCGCTCCCACCAAGGGCTCTCGTCCTCGTAACACCACCAGCTTCCAGCCACCATAACCTCAGATTCAGCAATGCTCAGAGCAAACAAAGCCCCAGAGCTGCAAGTGCTGTCACCCAGAAGGGGGAATGCTCTAGAATATGTTGTCCTCCTAAACCACATGATGCATTCAGAGAATTAAATTTTCAACAAGTCATTTACTGATAGCCACTCTGTGAGTGCTACTCTACCAGCTTAAGTTACTTGTGGTTCCACAGGCATTTATAGGACAGGGCTTTGTTATGGAAAGATGTTTCATGGAAGCATTTCTGTTTGTCTTTCTCTGCCAACGTTTGTTCTTGCTGAACAAGGTCAGAGTTAACAAAACACAAAGAAATAAACAGTTTAATAACTGTGCCCTTCATTTTTCATAACAATTATGAAATAGCGACAGCCCTCATCAAGGGGGGTAGGTGATTAACTGAAGTGCATTCACTATTGATGGGCAGCAAGTGTAAATGAAACTGCAGCAGCTCAGCGCTGCGGGATTTTAGAGCACGTTTGTCACTGACCAGGTTTTTTGAGATCGTTATCGTTTCTCTGAAGTGAATACTCTTCGGTGGAACATTTCTTGCAATGGAATATATTTACCATGCAAGTATAACAAGGTGGTATAAGTTCCATGAGGAGGTAATATCATTATCATTTTCCTTTCCGGAGAGATCAAGTTTTCCTTTTCCTTTCCTTTTTTTTTTTTCCCCTCTCTTCCTCTCATGGAGGGCAGGAGGAGTTGTAAATAGACACTAAAAGAACAGAGATCCCAGCTAATTGCAGGCTTTAGATCACTGCAGTTTTAGCTCAAATGAATCACTTACTCAGATATACCCAAAATACTTCTCATCTTTTCTAAGCTTTATCATAGCACAAGCCAGGTACTTTCATCTGGGCCCTTCTTTCAGCTGTAATTGTTTATTTAATATCTATAATATAATAAATATATACGTGCATACACACATGTCTATTTTCTTAAAATCTTCCCCATCCTTCAGGCTTTTTGTCTCAAAGTGGGTTAATTACTACTTTGTGAAGCTTGGTACTGAGTCTCAGAGTTCTAGTAATACGAGCCAAGGCAATGATCTTTTGTGTTGAGAACTAATCATTCTAAATTTTCTTTCTATTCCTGAGACCCCAGGCAAAAGCAACGCAGAGCCAGCGGTACAGGTTCTATGCCTAGCCACTTGCCTAGTTCTTGGGGAGTTTTTATTTGACTTATTAAACATATTGAAGATCATCTTCTCACTCTGAATTCTATTATTTTCTTTTACTCCTTCCATGTGTCTTTTTGACTTTTTTCTGCAGCTGTAGCTTCACACAGGAGCTGAGGTCTGGTATAGAAAATCCTTGATGTTATATTCAAGATTACTGGGGGAGTTTAAGTAGCTTCTTTTGCAGAAGACTGCTCCTGACATCAGGGTCAACATTTTTTTTTCTTATTTTTTTTTCCTTCCCTTTTATTGGTTTGGGAACCTCAATAACCTGAGGAATCAGACAAGCCAGCAAGAGTTAAGAGAAATTTATGGAAACTACCAAGTAGAGTGGGATTGACATGGTGTAAAAGGAGACATTAGAGGAGGGACAAAAAAAAAAACATATGAAGACTTCATTTGGAATACGGGATGTAATCAAAAGCAAGAAGGTTAAATCACCTCACAGCACCAGCTGAGTGTAAGAATTTGCTAAGTGTCAGTAACTGAAGTTACATAACACTGAGACCTATGGAATGATCTTGTGAGGCTGATGAAATGAAACATGTCAGGGTAAGGTTTGTCAGAGTGCTACGAAGAATTGCTCTGTTGAACCATCCTGAAGTGGGACAGAAATCTGCACTGCTGATTTCCATGGTCCCTAAGTGGAATGGAGGTAGAATTCTCCTCTGTGGAGAGGGGTAATTGAAAAAATGGTCTTTATTTCTTCCATATTAAAAGTGCTTCACACAGCACAAACTGGCACAGCATCATTCCAGTAACTGGGACTTGCATCAAACAAAGTTTTCATTGACTTCACTATTCTCACCCTGTCTCATCCTGTGACTGAACTGATGAACCATTTGTGATGAATATTGGTCACATTACTTAAGACGTCATTACAATGTGCTCAGATGACAATATAAGAAACAGAAGAGTGGAGAAGAATAGAATGACTCTGCCCTGGAAAGAGACTGTGGGTAGCCTACAAGTCACATGACATTACTATCTGGGAGAAGTATACTAAGAAGACATGCACAGATTTGGTGTCACTGAGTTCCTTGATCCCTTTCCTGTTAACTCCAATGGTCCTTCTTTATGGCTGAATACTATGCCAAGTGACAATTACATCCTGAATTGTTGCCTTCTGAAGTGAAAGCAGAACAGGCTTTATGCCATCTATAAAACACACTATACAGCCTACTTTGTGAAATGTCCCTCGCTTATGCAAGGTCAGGTGCAAAAGGTGCTATTTGATCACATCGGTCCTGCCGTGCAAGATACTCGCCAACGAATGGAAAGGAGACAGTATTGCAATTTTACCAATTATTAAGCATTAATAGAAAGTCCATTTGATTAGAAGTGAGACTCCTTCATTATACATGACCATTACAGTTTATAGAGGTTTTTTTTTAGTTCCATCCTTCTCTGACAATATAATACAAATGAGTATTCTGACTGCTCCATGACAGTTACCACCTTCCCTAATCATCTCCCTGGCCTGACCTTGACCTATAGATAGACTTTAGCAGTTAGTGATAATGTGGTTTGTGGTAGCAGTAACCGCAAAACAGGATCTTCCCAGTGGCTTCAAGCCAGAGTGTTACTCAGTAGCTAATGGTTGGAATGGAATGATAACAGATATGGGTGAAAAAATCTGAGATTTTGCATTTCTGTTAGTTTGAAAGAAGAAGAAAAATCTACACAAGAAGTATCTCTGATGTTGCAAAGTGTCTTTGATTCTGCAAAGCATTCCTTTGAGAAATTATGGTAAAGTGTATTCAAATGTTTTATCCATGGATCTGACATCCATTAATGTCTCAGTTGTGCAAATACGGAAAACATTCTACCTAGAAAAAACTCAATCATAAGTTCTTATTTTTCTTTTTCCCAACACCATTTTATGACAATAAACCCTTTATACAAAGCAAGGAGTCAAATTTTGCCTTAGGAACAATAACCTACTGCAGTAAGTTGAGTCATAAAAGCAAAAATCAAGTACAGACTTTGACCTGTCCATAAAACAGCCTATCTTCTAGCAAGCCAATAAACAAAATAGGTACTCAGTTATCATCGAAATGTACCCTTCACTCCGCATAATACCTTGCATAATTTCCCAGGTAGAAAATGGCATAAGGTTCTGCCGCACTTGATCATTTTAACCATGCAAGCATTGATTGTTGATATGGTGGTGCAACCTGACACTTTTGGTAAGATTTTGGTGCATGAATGTAGTAATCTCATTTCCACAGTGAAATTTATGATCTGTTCACCATTTTCTGATCTTTCTTCTTTTCTTTGATGTTCTCATCACTACATAGCTAGCATAGAGATGATTCCAGTCCTAGGCCTCAGTCAATCAAATGAAGTCCATCACTGTTTTAATACACTGAAATCATTGGTGACAAAATGTTAGACTAATGCCTATCATGATTGTCTCCATTCTCGTGCCCTTCAAATTCTACTGTTCTTAAACTACTGTTGCCCTTTGTAAGAAAAAAAAAAAAAATGCTCAATCCAGCATGTAATGGTGTCTTCCTTTCAAAGAAGTTCTGCCCCATCTGAAGATGCCCACTTCATGACTGCTATATTAGCTCAAAACAAGATTAATTCCCCTTAGTGATATATAACTACACTAATTTTTAACTGTAAAATATTTTGAATTTATTTTCTAAGTATTGACATAATGATAAAAAGTTAAATTACCCCCAGGACATGAAAAAAGACTTTGATTAAATATTTTTGAAGGATTTTCATATGCTATAAAAGTTGTTCTTAGGCATTTTCTTTACCCATTATGCAAATATGTCAACTCATTAATAATTCAAAATAGGCAATACATTAATAATTAGGATCCCCCATTACAAATCTGACCTTTAATTGAATTCTATAGAAAGAGACTGTGAAAAATGAGCCTCTTGATTTATGCTAAGAATAAAGGTTAAAAAGCGTTTTCCTAGTAGATCTAATTTTTATCATTATTGCCTAAGCAGAAACATTGAGATAAACTTTTTTTCCCAGTTCCAACTGTTTTTTTGGAAAGACTACTTCTAGGAAAAAATGTTAAAAGATACTCAGTTATGCATAGTTTAGTACAATGTGTCACTGAACAAGTGATATAGCAATCATAGATACTTCAGAGGTTTGAAAAAAGTCAACCCTTTTCCTTCATTTCTCTTTGCCAAATGACCCATGGGCTTCATGATTACATAATTCTTCACATTTAACTAATTTTTCTTCATAATTCTTCTTGTTAACTTCATCATAATGTTTAAAGGTAAAAACATTAACTGACTATAAAAGAATGATTACTTCCATTAATAGCAAAACTGACAATTAAACTGATACAGACTGTTGCAGTGCTGCAAGGACACTACTGCTGCGATTATTTGGCTTTCTGTTCTTAGTCCTCCCTAGAAAAGTTGCGTCTACAATGGAATTACATCTTTGCAGACAGATTTATTTCTTTTAAATCTCAAGTAAAAACATAATCTAGATCAATTAGAATACCCTTAAGGAAATGGAAGAGGAATGAGGAAAATGCCTATGAACACAACAGAAAGTGAGTAAGGGGTTTCTTCCACCAAAATGAGTAGAGGAATATTTATTTAAAAGAGCAGAAATAAGCTTGGAGAAAATCTGTTATATATTCTTGTTGCAGACACAGTGCATCAAGCCTAAATGCATAGAGAAGGCTGTTGCCTGAAAGCCACTGTATCCTAATAAAAGTTTGGAGTTTTTATTTCATATCATAAAGATCTGAAGTCCAACAAACACTTGAATGTCCCAACAGAAAAGGTTACATGTTGGCTGGTAAATCAGCCACTGTTTGGTGCTGTAGTGCACAGCAGGATCAACTATTGCTATACAAGCTACCGCATTGGTACAATGCCCTTTAAAAAGTGCCAACTTTGAGAAACTATAAATGTATCAAATGAATGGACACCATCCATTCAAGCAATTAAAGCAGTTTTGTCACAGATATGTTCTTTGAATATAATTAAAGGATCACAGCCCCTCTATTCCTAAAAGGGGTAAGAATAACCAAATGCCACGTTAACTCCCACTGAGGATACACACATCCAGAACTGGAAACCTCAAGTCACCAACCTGGATACACAACAAACTATCCCAGCCATGACGACTCTGAACAGCAGCTTCACAGGCGTTTTGTCAGTCCCCCATATAAAGAGTTACACATCTGCATTTTCATAGTACAAACTCAAAATCAACCTGAGCAACACAGTCATCAGCTTAACTGAGAAATGCTTACATGCCACAATAACATTAATACCACTATATTTTATCAGCTTGCAGAAAAAGCGTAGAAAGTAGGCAGTTTTTTATCCAAAAGGGCTGTTACTTCTGAGCTCACCTGCAGCAAAACACTGCTGTGAGGGCTAATGCTCTGCTTGCCTGAAGGGCTACTAAGTTCATTCTTGCAATAAAATATACATTATATGAACTTAAACTGCCCATTGCCTAAAAGGCACTACAGCCAGGAGAGTTTCAATTATGGCGAAACTGAACTACAACTAATGTTATGGAAGGGACCAGCAGCTCCCTCATTAATGGGCACAGCATGAAACTTCCTACAGAGGATTTAACAACATCCCTCCCCCCTACCCCAAACAGTACCAGAAGAGCTGGAAAGTGATTTGGATGTGCAACGGCCAAGCTGCTCAGAGGTCTTAGCACACGCCGCCCCTTAGCCTGGTTTGGGTATATCGATCTTTGTACAGTTGCAGAATGAGGATTCTTTTCTTACAGCCACGTGCACATGTGCCACGTTCTTAACAAACACAATTTTTGTTGTGTTTTGTGTTTTTTTTTAATTTCTGTGAGTGGAACAAATGGCAACACAGCAGAATTACACAGTTTTCCCCCTTCACCTTCTTCATTTTATTGGCTAACTACCTGTTTAGGCTTAGGATAAAGTTGATAGGTGGGGCTCATCCATAACTCAGCTTGGAGTGCTCCCACTTTCCAGTGAAACGCCAGCTGAGATGCCTCACGTCGTGCTCTTCCCTCCTGCAGCCAAGTTCTGCCACAACCTACTCAGGCAATTAGCACAGAAGAGCACCTCAGCACAAATTATAAAGCTTTCTTAGTGCTATCTGTTACTCTTCAACAACATTAAAAAATTGCTTTTTATTTATATGCTCAAATAAATTGCAAAAAGATTTTGTGCCAGCCTAGAAACCGAACTGTGTGTGTCCACAAGTATGTTGCCACTTACTAGCAATATTGCTAAAGCCTTATGTCTGCAACCATGGACATATACAGTCATGTGCACATAGCATTTTAGGGGGTAAACTGAAATTGCAACATTACTTGGAACATACCTCTGCATTCCAAGACATCAGGCCAAGATTTTCTTCTACTGTGACAAAACTTATTCTTACTCCTTCACATCTCTGCCACCACTTGAGTTACAGCAAAACTACAATGAGCACCGCTCCCCACAAGTGCAACAAGTTCTTCATGATGTCAGGGGAAAGACAGCATTAGAGTAATTGATTTCTTTCATGGATTCGAAGAGTGTTTTCAATATATTTTGATTTTTCTCAAGCGATTACCCCTTTCTATTTGATTGTACCTGTACTAGATACAAATGACAGACACCATTTAAAAGGAAAAGCCGGGGGTGGGGGGGCTGTAATTGTCATTATTCTGCTCTGTTGCCATCTGTTCCACCTATGGAAGAAAAAAACTTTTATTTCATTATGAAAAAGGTTGCAGAAGTGCAATTGATTTTGTTAAGAAGCAAAGACTCATTATCGTTCTGAAGACTGGAATTGTGCTCATTCCCTTGGACTCCCTAGATAACAAAGAAATAAAATTTAACCCAGCAATTCCTCCACCAGCAAAATTACTTGTAACTAAAGGAGATCATCCTTTAGAAAAACTTCAAACTGATTTAAAGTCCTTATCCAACAAAGAATTTTCTATGGCTCCTGGAAACTTTCCCCATTATATAATTATTGCCATTGTTTAAAATAACCATTTTATTACCAGATTGAGAAATATCCGCACATGTATTTCTTCATAGAGCTAGATATATATACTTTATTAAATATTTGTCTTTATTTTTCAAATGAGAAATGGGAAATGAAGTATATCATCAAAATTACATAAGAAACATGGAAAAACAAAGTGATAAAAAATCTCTCAAACTAAGTATATTGTTTCTCTATACCGGAATACAAAACATGATTTTAGCAGGATTAGCTATCCAGTGATTCACACAGTACTGCCTCCATTATGGAAAAGTGATTTTTTTTTGCAAATGCTTGCACTTAAAAGGGCAGAAAGTATTTAAATATTTTGTTCTAAAGCGAACACAGCTTGGTCTCTAAAATCGTTCCTCAAGATATTTGGGCAAGTAAGACAATAAGTCTTTGTCTCACAAAAGAGGACACTTAAAATGGTTTGCACCTGTGAGTGGAGTACTTTGCTGTTGTTCTTAAGTGATAGCAATGGTATTATTCTTTTGAGCAGAACAATTTTTGCTACACACCTTAACATTCCCAGCCTTTCTCCACTATTTAAAAAGAACGTATTTGAAATTTTAGGACTGCGAGCAAGAACAGGACTGTGTCTCTGATCTCCAGAGAAGGGAAAAATGGAAGCAAGGGGGGGAAGAAGAGGTGGATGGACAGAAGGGAGATGATTAAAAAAAATCCAGTTATTCATAACTCCCGTGGCAGGGAGCTGGAAGGGGTGGAACAGGCTCCGCACTTGGATGGCAGGTGCATGTGAGCGGGCACCTCCACAGCTGTGACGGTGAGGTGTTCCCAGCTGGTGCACGAGCCTTCTCCGGTCATAACGCTCCAAGTCCAACCAGCCCACATGGGAATCACAACCACGGCCAGCTGGGAGCTTCTAGGTCCGTTTTTTGGATGGGTGATATTACAGCATATGCACTGAAAGAGGGGATGGGTGACCAAATCAAGGGGCATAGAGGGTCAGCGTTAGTGAACTGAAATGTGAAACGTGATCAGAAAATAAAAGCTGTGTTTGAAATTTTACAAAAATTACACTCAGTGCAGTGTTTCACGTAAAGGCTTTTACAGTCGGAATACCCTGCTTCTTTGCCAAGAATATTTACCTTGACTTTGTAAATATGCTGTCATATCTCAACAAGATAAAACTAGTGAAATAAATCACACAACACTACTAGCAATTTTTGTGATGTGTTTTTCAGTGCTACTGTGTTGCTTATTTTCAGTAAATTGTCGGTTCAGAACTATTGCATTGCAGACCTGACATTTTGTAAAACTGCTTCATGAGTCTGTTAAACAGGAACAGGTAGAAGCCCAGAAAATTACCCGGCCAATTTAGAATGGGTGGCTGAGGTGACAAAAACAGAGCAAAAATTAAAATGAAAACTAACTAAAGCAATTTTCAGTATTTCACCAAAACAGAGAGACAGAGGGCACTTCTGTTATCATGACTCAAATAAATTATAGAAATAGCTTCATTTTAAGCCAGCAAGTGTAACTGACCACAAAAACAGATAGTAATGGAATTTATTCTATACATAGAGCAGTCTGCTTTGAGAACCAAACCCAGAAAACTAGTGGTGACGGAGATGAAAAGGGTCTTTCAGAAAACAGTTTAAGATGCTCCTGTCATTCTGCATCCCTGACACTGCAGTTCCAGTCAGAGGAAAACTCTTCTCTGAAAATCCATAGCGGCAGCCATGACATAACCAGAGTCAGATCCAGAGCCACCACCCCTTGTGCCAAAAGATCCCAGCAGATACCTCCAACTTCTCTAATACCTCCAGAGAAGGAACCATTTGTCACTGAAGGAGCAATGTGACTCATGGACAGTGATTTTTTCCTATGCCTTCTGAGATACATGCCATCAATACTAAAATAATAGAGTAGGATGAAGGCAAGAGACATATTTCATTTCCAACATAATGTTATGGCAGATAACTGAATTTTTAAGTTGTGCCAACTGTTTAAAATATTCTTCCACAAAAATAGTTTGAGCCTATGGTTAGCGCAAAACAAAACCAAATCCCTTGATTCTTCACAAAAAGCCCGAAATAGGATATTCTTCTCACCACTTTGTGTGAGATTTTTTTTCCCATTGGGTTTTATGTTCATTTTGAAACATCTGACATGTAATTGAAAGCCTTTGGTACTAGAAACAATTTTGTTCTGGTAACAAACTTTGTTCTAAAACATAAAGAGTAGGCAGAAGTAAAACTTCTCTGGTTAGGGAGCATTAAGAGTATTACAGAAACATCTAAGAATATTGCAGGTATGGGAAAAAGCAGAGATACCAGGGACCACACTAGGACCACGGCTGCTGTGTGATTAATTACTCATAAAGGCTGAAAAGACAGGAGTGGATGAAGACTACAACCGAGACAGAAGCAGCTAAAATACTCAAACCTGGTAGGGGACCTGATAACCTGATAACACAGTTCTGCATGAAGTTACGCTTATGCCTCACTGTGCTCAGTGCTCAATTCCAGCACTGCTGGGTTTTTTTATTGTTGTAGGTTTTATTCCCCACTCTAATTATAATGAATAAGGCAATGATTAATGCTGCAAAGCAAAGACTGATGTTCAGTGCTGACACAATATCAGCATGTGAATCCCTAATCTGTCAATGAGGGACATGGTAAAACACAAGGGATTAAATAGACTGAAATAATAAGAATATACTAAAACTAAAAAATGGGATTCAGAGCCAAAGCCTGTGATACTACACAGATTTGTCACACTGTACTTTTTAACAGCTAACTTGTAAGACCTTCTCATGGCTCATCTCTATTCTGTAGAAAGTTCATCAAAATGACTGGGGAGATTTTCATATATGCTTCAGAATGTATGTTTCAGTGCATGCATTTCATAGGATATTGGTAAGTACTAGTTCAAGAACTAGTGCTATAATTAGGGTAAGAAGATTCATTTTGATAGAATTTACTTAAGGCAGGACTTTGCACACCATCTGTTAATAAGCCCAAAAGATGAGTGTCCCATCAACAAAATACTAAATCCTGTTACTAAAACTGTTGTGCTTCTTTGAATTAATTTTATCTCTCATCCTCAAATTTACACAGACTTCTTCCTATTCTTTCCCATTTCTTTGAGGGACATATTCCTGAATGCTAATGAGCATCTCTATTCCCTTTTATTCTTAGGTCAGTAGATCCTTGAATAAAAGCCGCCTTCAGGTTGTGCAATTCTATAAGAGTTTTATAATTTCTCCACACCAGTGGCTACTTTTTCCTGAAATTTCTGGATCAAAATTGATGTTTTTATCTTGTTTCATTCATTTATAGGCTGTAAGCTGTTCAATCTCTTCAGAATGTATCAGTCTAAAATAAAACTCAGTATTGTATAATACCCGTTGCAAACAGCTATGAGCTATGAAGATGTATGTTAAGAAAATTAATGAAACTATACATAAAGGTCTGAAAATCATGTCCCATCAAACCCCTGTAAAATCTTTTATTTTTATTGGAATTTCAACAAAATTCAGCAGCTCACTGAAATCTTAAAAAGAGCCACTACAGCTAGATAATCATATGGCTCTTCACCACCATAAAAAAAAACCTCTGCACTATGCCTATTGGAAAAGATTGAAATTCTTCCTTCTTCTCTAAGTGACAGCACAAGCTGGAAAAAAATCACGTAGCTATGTTACACACCTTTTCATCCCTCTCCATGAGATGGACTCAACAGAGGGCTCTCATTACAACACTGCTTAAAGCAGAAGCTACCATCCTTCCCTTTCTCCAGCTGTTTTTTGGCCCACAAAAGCCTCTTCACAGATGACCATCCCTCCAGGCTGATAATGCACCAGAAAATCCTCAGAAAGCAGTGACAACTAGCATATAAGCTCAGCTATGAACTTATGCCCCTGTATTTCAGACTGGGCTTTGCATTTATGTCATATGCTGAAAGAGCTCTCTGAGACACATTGGAGAGAAAAAAGCAGTGACTCTTTAAGCTCAGTAAGCACTCTGGAATTGTTTCTTCAGTTCAGAAACTTTGCTCGCTTTGTCACCTATCCCATTTATTTTAATGCCTTTAATCATGCTGTGAAATGCAGTCTCTCACGTGTCACGTCAGCTCTCAGAGAAAATCTAACAGCTCTAAAAGTAGCACTCAGAAAGCCTGTAGCCTATTTTAAACTGGAGCTCTGTTTCCTCCATCTAGACTTCCTTTCCTCTCAGAGCAAGAGGCAAACTCTTGCAGTACCCTGTTTGTCCAGTGCCCCAGAGCAACATCCCAGCCCTCAGCACCAGCGTTCAGAAATAGCAAAACCCCTTTAAAATACCACTTTTCCTCCAGGTCCATGGTACGCTTGAATTTATCACAGTATACCTTTCCATAACCAGCATATCCTGCAGTTATTACTTTGATATTCTTTAACGTCATTAGCATTTAAAGGCATTATTGAGTAATGCAGCAGTTTGCAAGACGCACGTGTCATTTCCATGGCTTGTGACGAGGGAGTCGGGCACCGCCGTGGGTCCTGGGAAAAAACAGCGTGAATATTCATCCTCCCTTCCTCCCCACTGCCTTCCACCACGCATCCCGCCCTTCCCCGTCCCACACCCTACCCCTTCCACTTTCCAGAGGCACCGAGCGAACTGGCTGGATCACACCAGGGAAACTGTCCCGGCCGCTGTACCAGCAGCGGGCCCTGCAGGTTGCTCTCAGTCACTGACTGTGGATACTGATCCGCTTCCAGTGGCGGGGATGGCTGGATTCATACAGCACACTCTGGAAAATTGTCATAAACCCAAAGCCATGTTTACACAGCACCAAACACCAGCTCGGCCTGCCTGTACCTCCTCAGCAACAAAAACCAGATGGGACAGTGGCCACGCAACACACAAGCAAGGAATTACCTTGAGAGTTTGCACATCCGTGCACCGAGCGCACCATGCAGCCGGTGCATAGAGGTAACCAAAATATTACTTATGAAACAATCTGAATTAGTTATTTAGGCATTCTGGGTTTTTGTAAGTCACCACCAAGCGGCTAGCCCTGCTTCTACAACACTTGCAGTGACAGAAAATTCCTCTGCAGTCCTTAAATGCCCAATACGTGCGCAATAAAACATATTTCGTAACTGCAGAGCTCTCACCTACCTCGAGGCTGTTTTTCAGGAGCAGGTCGTTCGTGACTACAAGAGTTTGCACTGGTGATCTGTTAGCGCTGTACATGATTCTAGGTCTTTTCTAAGACAAGATTATCAGTTTGTTAACTGAACAGAAGAAATTTTGTGGGACGAGGACATCTAGTGATGTGATATATATTTACACGCTTAGCTGTTTACATGCACAGCTGAGCTAGCAACCTACTGAGTTACAGAGGATTTGAATAGTATTAAAAGTGTGCAGGTGTGCAGCTGACTTTGCTAGAAAATAGCAGACCTGAGGATTTGATAGGACAGCACCCAAACAACAGCAGCAATTTAACCACATAATTCTGAAATCAACCTTTTTGAGATTAAATGTTGCAAAGATTTAGTGATTATTGCCACACTCCTCACCTACATCTCAGGTGTTTTCCAAAACCTCTTAGAAAATCCATGTAGTAACCACAGTACTGATACTACTGTGGGTTTTGTGCAAATAATTCTGTATTGCCTGATGCAGCTGGGAAAAGCATTGTTATCCATCGGACTAGAAAAAACCCAACATTATTCATTTCAGTTCTTTGCCTTGCTTCTTCTACTCACACATTTTCTGTATTTTCCTTTGACTCTCTGAAAGTGCTGCCCCAAAACCGGGAACAGAAGATTTGTTGGAAGGCAAGTCCTAACAGGGCTGAGCTGGTTAGATTGCACAAGGTAGGACACAGCAGAGCCCAAAACTGATGCTGTTATGACAATATAGTAGTATTAATAGCTGAATTTTTGAACCAGTTTGCATTGCATATCTTTACCATGATGAAAAAAACAAATTAGGTTTTCAATGAGAAGATATGGAAATGCAAAAACTTTGGAGGTTTTGAGCAATATAGTGAACAAATACAAAGTAGTTTGCTTTCCAACATGTTATTTATCAATTTTTTTACTGCTTTTAATTACTGTCTTCATATTCAGAATATCTTCTATTTCTGTAAATACCAAAATTTTAAGTGGAACAGAAATATTTGTTGTATTTTATTCCAAGTCATACACTGAAAGAATTAGGAAATGTCTCCAGTAGAAATAAAGTCAAATAAAAAGGAAACTCTTCTTTTGTCCCATTGCAGAGCCCAAAGTGTTTTTCTCAATTTATGCTACTGAAATTTATTAGCCTGGAGACTGTCTGAAGACATCCTTAAGGAAATCAGTTGAATTCCATACTATTGCTTATTGTTGCATTTCCTCAATAATTAATGCTGGTATGCAAAGCATACAACCATTTTATATATAGAGAAAATGGCTCTAAATTTAGTCTAAAAGACTAAAATTGTTTTATTTAGCTGATCTAGTCCACTGAAGTTGGCAGCATCAAGAATACTAAGCAACTTTTTAAGGAAAAGTAATGCCCTGTGCCTTTATTAAACTCCATTGATTATTGAAATAAAGATTCCATTTCCCTTACACATTGACAATTTCTTTCAGGCAGAGAGGAAGTTTCTTTGTCATGCAGAAAATTTTCGTTCCAAAGTTTTCTAAGCAAAATTGGCATTGACATTGCTGTGATTATTACAGTCAAGCATCTGATTTTTAATATTTTCAACCTGACAGATTTATTTCTTCTCAAATAAAAAAAAAAAACCTTCTTAGAATAAAAAATATATAGCTTCCTTATATTTCCTGGTTCTGAAAATTACCAGGTGCCAAGCTGTGAACATAAGGAAATTGAAGACCCTTGAGGGTGACCTTAAGAACCACAAAGGTGGGGAATTGTGATATAGTGGTTTAGGCAATTTCATTGCGGCTGCTTGGCGCTAGAAAAATGAGAAATGGGTTTTCTATTACTAAATATAATGAATTCACTTTCTGTCCTGTCACAAATTGTCAAACTTCATTAATGAGAAGAAAAATGTGGTGCATACATATATAAAAGGTATATGAATATACATATTTAAAATGGAGAAATGCTGCACATTGTTACAGGAGGATTCTTTCTCTGGATCAGATATTGCATAATTCTTTTTAAATAAGATATTTCAAAATTAGCTGACATAGCAATGTAACGCAACTTCTATATCTTCAGAGCAATTTGCTATTATTCGCAAAAAAAGGCTACATGCTTTTCAGGTACATAGATGCAGCTCGGTGGCTGTATTTCAGAATAATATTTAAACCACGTTTAAAGCTGTGGGTATCCAATGGAACAAGGCAACTGCTTTTAGTTAGAATTAGGTTTCAATATCTTGCTGAATCAGGGTACAAAATACATCATCATTTAATAATAAAATAACTTGCTCTTTTAATTGTTTTTGCAATTACATTAAATATACCATGGCTCAGTTTGATTTTGAGGACAGCAATGGCTGTCTTTTATTCTTTTATGCAATATTTGAATAAATATGCTGTCAATAAGAAATGCTCAGATTTCACTTAATAATCACTGTAAAATAGTCATAAATATCATTTAATTTGGAGTTACAACAATAACGAAACTGAAGGAACCGATCTTATGCAAATTACGATTTATCCCTGGCCTTAATCCTAGACTTTTGCTTGTTACACTGTTCTGGGGATGAAGGAGATGACTGGAATCATACAGGTTCCTACACCTGCATATTCCATAGAGCTGTATTAACCCAGCAGACACTCTCAGGGACAATACAAGCTTATGCAAATCTTATAGGCAGGTTGAGTTCCTCTGCAACCCACAACCCTTTCTGGCACAAGACCCAACTTACATTTCTCAACCCTATCAAGAGCAAATTATACCTAAACTTTTCAGAATGCAGAAGTAGTTTTTAGACATTTAGTTATAGCCAGACTTCTGTAACTACGGAATTGAAGCATGTCATACACTTCTATGGTCCTTGTTGGCAAGTAAAACACGATGGATTTCTTCTGTATAAAACTGTACTAAAAAAGGGATGCTGGAAGTTACTGAGCAACTTGAACACATATAATGTCATAGCAGAAAAAGTGCTTCATAGTAATTCAAAATTTCCTACTAATAGAAAACCTGAAACTGCAAGCTCTGAACCAGAAACAGCAGAGAAGTCTGACCACCTGGAAAAGGTTTTTTCTTTACTCTTCACTGGGGTAGACAAACATAGTTCATTAGCAGTATGCGTTCAGAAACCCTGCAGCCCCAGGTCTTGTATCACTGTATTCTGGTCACGTCCCCTCCTCCAATAGACCCTGCTCACAAAGTATCAGCTCTTGAGGTGTGCTGAAAGTATCTGAAAGTGAGGACTTTTTTCTTTCTGAGCTGTTCTGCAATCACAGACTCCACAGGAGGTTGTGTCCCTGTATCTAACCTCTTTACTCACTACCCAAATCCTCCACAACATTAATTAGATTGATGCTGTATTAGAAAGGATTTTTTTTCTTGCCTTCTCTGCAGTTGCCTCAGAAGTGTCAAAGCTGCATCAAACCTGATCACTGGATGTGCTCCATGGCCTCCCTCAGGGCTTCTGAGGTCCATCTGTCCTCAGCCTACACATCCAACCTTTCTTCCAGTGGAAACCAAGGCAGAACAGACACAGCAGGGGGTTGTTCAAAGGCACCCCGCTGTTAGTTGTATGCAAAGTCAGTGCAGCAGCCTTGCAGTTTAAACTTAGCCAAAAGGTTTTTGCAAATTACTTATTCATCAGAAATTTTGCTATAGTATTTTCCCTCTGTTATATGCTTAGATCATTGCTCTGTCCTATTTATGCAGGACATGCTCATTTCTGCTGTTTACTTAGCACTCCTGAATTTGAGACAGTCTAGAAAAACTGGTAAAGTTTTAAGTTCTGGAAATTAAAACAGAAGCAGAATCTTTGCATGCAGTAATAAAGAGGAAATCTAAATTTCAGTTCTGCAGAGAAAGATTTTTTCCATCTTCCTGAAGTATGCAGGAGTCCACTGCTGTTTGTGCCACCTTACATGCTCTTTTAAGAAAAGCAGCCTTAATTATCTAAATAAATGTGAATTAAGTTAGAGTGTATATAATGTCAGGTATTTGTCACACATAGTTAGCGATATTGGAGACATCACACAAACAAATGCAGTTACACAGGTCTGAGAAAGGGAAGATGCCTCCCTATTTAATCCAGTTCAAGTCACCAGTAACTCTGCTAAAATTAGCAGGGTTTAAAAGTCATGAAATCAGGATCTATTAAGGGTAAATTATTTGTTCTTAGAGTGAATATCCTTAGGAAACCAAAGATGTCTTGCTGTTAGTTTTTAAGAGTGGCTGTTGTTTGGTCCTTCTGGTTTTCACATACTCATGAAACTGGAATTAGTCCTTTTAACTGAAGATACCAGATTCTCACCTGGTCACAATGTATATCACAAAAGCAAATATATATCACAAAACACGATCAGTCACTTTTAAACATTAGCACCTATCAATATTAGGGGAATTGGATCTACTTACATTACGATTATAAAGCAGTAGTACAGCAACTGTCTTGCACGCAGCTGTGTGCATACGAACAGAAACAACAGCAGCCGTTGGCAGTGGCAAATTTATTTTCAGACCTGTCTCAGTGTTATCCGTAGAGACCTCTAGTGGGGAAAGAGCAGCAAGGCTTCACTTTCTTCCGAGACCGAGAAATTGCAGGACCTTAATTTTTTTAACTGATCTGCTAATCCATCAGCATGCTAAACAGGTCACTGCTTTTTAGCATAACGAGTTCAAAAGAGCAGTGAAGGAGAAGCACCAGGTGATGAGCAGAAGCTGGCAGTTTGTACTGTGAAGGATGGAGGTCCGCTGGTGCTACACCGATGCCTGCAAGGTCGTTCTTCCCCAACAGCTGGGCTCAGATACTCAGGCTGCCTGGCAGCTGGCCGCCAGATGCCAGTATCCCCCCTTGCTGGCACCTGGACATAGGAGACCCCAAGGCCACAGCCCTGCTCCAGTTGCTGGTACAGACCACTTCACGAGCACGCACACGTGTGCATGTGCAGACACCCAGAGCTGGCCAGGACTGCCCTGGTCCTGCAGTAGCCACACACATGAATTAGGATCTCGTCCCTAGGGACCCGCAGACCCTAGGGTCTCTCCAGCAGCTGGCTGGGACTCTCCTGGTCCCCAGGAGCCCACTCCACTCTGGTCTTACCTTTAGAGACACCCGCAGCTCCCAGGCCATTACACCTACTCCCTGGCTGGTCATGATTTATCTGTGCTAGTGCTCACACACTCACTTGCATATCCATGCTCCCTCCAGCTCCTGGCACCAGGGTAATCACACACCTCTGTGGCTTTTCACCCTGCTCCAGGGGCTGGTACTCGATTTCAGTCACTCTGGTCTCTCCAGTGGCTGGCACCCAGGCACAGCGACAAGTCTGACCTGTGGTCTGATTCCAAGCATTCCCACCCAGACTCTCCCCCCTCCCTCCGACTGAATGGAGAGTCCATCATCCAGGAAAAGTGTTAGGGATTTAATAAGAAGACAGGACAGACTGTATTGATCAGGTGCAGGGCATGGCCAAACAAGCATACGTGCAACCAGCTCATTTATTCCCTCATCCCTCTGTTTTCCCTACACTTATTCCTCCCCAAATCATCTGACTTCTTTCCCCACCTTTGGTTTCTCCCCTCAGCATCCCATAATAAATCCTGTGCAATCCCAAAATGCTTTTGCCTTGCAACCCATGATGTGTCCCATTTCCCTAGGCAGGAACCTCCTTAGTCCAAAAGGTGCTCCCAGATTGACTCATCATCATGGGTGTCACACCTGAGACACTGGGGCTGAAGTTCTCCTGGGACAGCCCTGGGATGGACCAGGGAGGGTGTCCCCTCTGAATACGCAGTTTGGGTTCCTGTCTGCCTTTGTGTATCCCTGTGCTCCTCTGGGCTTGTGGAGATGGGCTAATGGCTCCTGTGGTGGGCCTGGGAGCAACCCAGCAGGGTATTCTTTGGGCTCCCCTGCCCCGATTGTCTCCTTCTGCTCCTTTGTGGGTGTGGATGGGACCTTTTATTGCATAACCTAAAGGACAGCACATTTATACTGTGATTATAGTTAAAATAACTTATAAATGTTATGTCTCGCTAAAGTCTTTTTTAGAAATATCAAAATAGATGTTGCCAGAATTTCCTTCACTTTTTTCAAAAATGTCTACATTAGAATAAAGTAAGAGTTTATGTTCAATTTTTTAAAAGCAAAAAAAACCAAAACCCTTTAGTTAAAGCATACCACATTTCCTAAATGGAGTATATTGCTTATTTCAAAATACAACAAATACTTTGTTTGGAACTCATCAGATATGCAAATCTGAAAAAAAAACCCCAAACCGTTATACCCATTTTTCACCCCGTTCCCTTGATTTTTTTTCCATTCGAGCAAGTAAACCAAGAGGACACCTTGCAACGTTCCCTGAACATGACCCATCTTGTCTGCATGATATCTTCTAGCAACAATGAGACTCCCTGTTGGGCAACCAGGACTGAGACCCCACATGCTGTAAGAGCAGCTCAGGCTCCATCAGACAGACCATCCCTATCTAGCACAACTACTTCTGTGGAGTAGCAGACAAGTGAGGGGGGGCCACTCCTGAGGATTTGCTGCTTCTGAGCTACTGCGATCTATTCGGTGAATTTTAATGAATTTGCTTTCCAGTTCAAGTATCCTTTTCCAGTAATACAAAATGGAATAAAAGAAAGAAAGAACGTAAACATTTCTCTATTGCTACTTTAAATGTGTATCTCAGTATCTTTAGAAAGTAGAGAGCTTTCTAGGAATAGGCATATATTTGTGCATACTTGTGTTATGCACCATACTCCTATGAACAACTCAAAGGTCATCTCTAAATGATCTTATAGTCTCTACATCTTCCACGTGGAAACAGAAGCGCAGTGAGGAATAAAGTTGCTTTACTGTAAAGAGAAGGGAACATATTGGGACAGCCTGAAGCAATAAACTCCCCTCCTCCTTGCAAATAACAATGGTGCCAACATAGTGATAACTGTTAAAAACATTAACATGAGAACGCACAGAACAGTTTTGCACAAGATTCAAAGCTAACAAGTCAATAAATTTACAATGCTACACTTATTTAAACTGTATTTCATGTTTCCTAGGGATACAGCATAACTTGGATAACACTTACTGAGATGACAGATTGTCTCCGTGGGGTTATGGAAACAATGTTCTGCAAAATACTGTTCACTACAGCAAAAGTAGTGCCTAAGGTAAAAACCTATGGGCACTTTTTCTTTTGGTCAAAGTTCTCATGTTAAACCAACCCAGTCCAATGTAGTTAAAAACAGAGCAAGTAAGTATAAATGAAGAAATATAAATATTAACAAAATTTTGTATCAAATAGTGTGCCAAGAGGAAAAGCACAGAAGACTGATTTCATTTTCTGTGGATTTTCATAGTAATAAAGATTTATGTTATTTTCATCAAAGTATGACGTAGCTCTGAGATATCATAAATAATAGTTCTATAGTATAGAAATTGCATCATGTAACTAATAAACTGCCTCTCTCAGAACTGCCAGGTTGTAGCTCATTTTAGATCGTATGATAAAGAAATGTACAGGGACTTTTAATGGAGTGGGATCTTACTAACAGTTAAGTGTTGCATAGACCTTGTCCCAGGTTTGAGGGTTTTTTTTATTATTATTACAGAGTGGTGTATTTCACTGACAAGTTATCACAAAATCACCCCCAGATTACCTTTAGACTCCATAACAGCTTTCCTCCGCTGTCTCACCTGAGTAAGGGGGACTTCTTCAAGACGTGGGGTTATTTCAGCTGACCCAACAGGTTCTTCGCTGCACCAAGAGTATGAAATCACCTTTTACAAGTAAGAGGCAGTGAGTGGGCAGGAGTAAAGTAATTTCTTATAGGAACAGTCAGGCTCAGGAACAACAAGATTGATGGTTGGTATTAACACTAAAGATAAACCCAAGGCAGGGTGCCAAGCATTATACAACTTGCATGCCATGTATTTGGTAGCTCTGTCCCAAAGGTCATCTAAGATCTCATATATCTTGCTGTGCTGTGGCTAGACAGCTGCAGTTTTTCTCTTACCACGCACACCCAATGGGCAGAGTTTTTGAAGAGGTAATATTTTGTATTTGTTTGCTTGCAACCCATAAAAGAAGCCCAGGAGGCAATCAAGACTTCTGGCTGGGAGACATCCAGAAGTGGAGAGAGAATGGGGAGAAACTGGTAAAATTGATGAAAACACCCCAGGTTTAGCTATGCCACAGGCTAAGATTTAAGAGAGCAGGCAGAAGCATTGTATTCCTTCAATACCACGTATATGCATTAAACAGCCTATTCTAGTAGGTGACCGTGCAAGAACTTAAGGTTGGGCAGGGGTGATAATTTATTTTTAAAAATGACTGTTATACCACTCAGGAAGAATTAAGAGTCCTAACTGTACTTATTTTCTGTGGTCCTAAAACATAACCCGTCCCTGAGAAGCCTGGTGTGAGGCAACTTCTTTTTACTTGCCCCCTGATAATGAATTATGCTAACCTGATGAGACAGCAAACAATTCTTTGTTGTGGGTCACAACAAAACCAGTCATAGCTTACATGCTTGTTATCGAATTCATATAACATACTTCTCCTGTCACAACTGATTTACAGGATAAACAAGTGCATGGAACACACAGTAAGATTTTAAAAAATGCATAAATGAATCAAACTGTCTCACTGCTTGGAGCCCTTCACAAAGTAGAAAAGACCTGAAATATGCAATAAAGTTACTACAAAATGCATCACACACATACATCTACTGAATTATATGTTTGTATTATCACAGTACTTCAGTAAGCCCTAATCATGAATCATGACAAGCCACTTCAATTAGTACAATATAAATGAAAAAAAAAATATCACTATTCCAGTGCACTTACTCTAAGAAACGTCTCAGAAGTAGAATGCAACAAGTGCTTATAAGCCTCCTCCCCACAGCTTAAATTATAGGAGTATAAATTTGCTGCACCTATAAAATTATGTTAATGTAGTCTTTAGAAGTCAAATATGCTGCACTTAAGATGTTAACGTAGTTTTTAGAAGTCAAATATGAAAATGGTGAGGAACTGGATTGTGGTATGTAGAAGAAATTATGGGCAACTGAGCCAGCCCTCAAGAATTTCTGATTATTCTATATCTAAAAAGCTAAACCTCTTCTGCTCTTTCAAGTATTTCGTTGTGTAGTATTGACACGTCTTTGTTTCACGTACCAGAAGATGGCAGCACTTCCACAGTATTTCATGGATTTAGAGACACTGTTTGCTCTCGAGCCCGGTTGTGGTTTTTTACAGCTAACTTTCTCCACTTAATCCCTGAAGAAGTAAATATTCCTTATCATCACTTTGCTGCTAACATACAGTTTTTACCTGACAACTTACCACCTATTCACAGGTTTTTAATGCCTTTTCAATGAAAGTAAAATGAAACTAAAACCTCTTGTATTAAAACACTTAATCAATGGCCTTATAAAAGGACATGCAATACTATTTATTAAATATTTACTGACACTGAGAAGATATTAAAAAATATTAAAAGCATCTCAAGCATTGTGTTCTGTTTCTCCAGCTCTTCCACAGAGGTTTAACAAAAGCCTCAGAGAACTATGCATACCTAATAAAAAAACATTTTCTCAGATTTGTAGTGAAAGAGCATGCACTTTGTTTAAACAAAGCCGGTTGGTTATTTTTATTTAATGAGGAATATTTTAGTTTAACACAGTATCTATATTAAAGCAATTACACTTTTCATATCATGAAAGAAGGAATAAAATGTTCATACCATGTATGACCTGTAACTAATTATGACAATCTTAGCACTGCTTATATTTCACCAGTGCTAAATGACACACACCGAATGCTATAGAAGAAAAGTGCAATCTCATGACAATCCGGTGTCTTGAAAAGCTTTGCTAACAGGCTAGGCTGACAACAGAAATTGATGAAACCCAGGACTGTATATGGATTTAGTGCTAGAGACTAGAATTGCAACAGCTAACTTTGTATTCTTTCACCAATTTTAGGACCACATCTAGGATCTCTTCTGAAAATCTGTTCCTTGGTTCAAAAAGGAGCCCTCAGCACATCTTGGAATGCTCTGGGCATGAACTCAAGACTGAGAAAGACTCCTAGCACACTCTGAAAGTTATCTGTAAGATGTGAATAAAACTAAAAAAGTGAAGAAAAAGGTGGAAACAGACAACTTAAATACCTGAAAACTCTGAAAACTGAAAACTGCAAACTTCATCACTTATTTTAGACTTCCTTTCCGAACACTGATCATTAAGCAGCACAGGCTGAAGAACTGATGTCTGCAGAGTGTCATGAGAAAAACAATCACTCAGTAATGATTTCTTATTAATAATTATACTGGGACTTGTCACTTAATCAGCCCCAATTACATTAGTGCCATGTTGATTTTGCATCACTCTGGATAATCGTTCAAGATTCCATTCAACAATAAGTCAAATGCCATACAGGAACAAGACTGCTACATCAAAAATATTGCCTTTATCAACCAAACTTCCAATCTCATCAAGAAGTCACTCCACAAGCAGCCATTTTATCACTTTATCCAGGATCAATGTCACAGCTGATAGACTAATAATTATTTATGTTATCTTATTCAAACTTGTTGACTATTGGTGCAACGCCAGTTTTCTGCCAGCTCAGGGAGCTTCTTGGCCAGCTGTTGGATGAAGCCCTTCTTGAACTGCTGGTTTAAAAATCTCTGTCTTTATTTGTCACCCTATTCTGAGTGGCAGTTTAATTAGAACACATTTTTTCATCATTCTTTAAGAGGAATAAATCATCTGTTTCTTTTTTCCTAAATGTTGAAAACAAACTTAATGGAAAAATCAAAGTTTCTGAATTGTTCTTGAGAACTCCACAATACCTACCTAACGATAAGCAAATAGTACTGGTACATTCCATCTTTCTTAATCCTTAGAAGTTTCTTTACATTGTCCTTATTACTACTGATATGTATTTTTTGCTCATCAAACCCAAAGAAATGCTGCTGCCAGCGTGTACTCTGTGATGGAGCACAGGACGGAGAGGTGCAAGGCAACAAGGCGTAGTGCAGCTCCTGCTATGTCTTTTCAGCTGGTTTCAGCAACTGTAGAGCTGCTTACACTTGGGAACAACCTTTTGTGCATCGGGCCTGCCTTTCTGCAGTTCCTTAATTGCCACAGTGATGTTGCTTTCAATGCTGAGGCCAGCCCTGGCTGCTCTTCCCTGAGGAGTAACATGCTGCAGTGCCTCCTGTAACCATGTCCTGAATGTCCTGTGTGGAATGTAGACTGCACCTGGGAATTGCAGCATTTCCTAAAGGCATAGTTGGAAGCAGTCAGGCCCCGCCTGTCTCAAGACCTGATGCAGGCTGCCCGATTCCGATGGAAATTTTGTCAGCTGATTATGTCTGAAGTCAATAGGAGTTTGGGAAATTTGCTACTGATCCAGATGCATACTCCAAACCTCCTGTGAGATCCTGGTTTGCTGCAAGCCCTGAGCTCCAGTAACCCGTGCTGGCCACCTATCAGTCCACTCCATGGCTCCATGTGGGAGCAAAGCAAGTCGTGCTGTTGATCAGAAAGCAAGGTGTAAAAAGATAGTTGACACCATGGCACACTGCCTACTGGCTGTGGGCCTCAAGACCTTAAAGCCAGACGAACTCAGGAGCTCATGGAGGTGTTTTATTCTGTCGACCCAGTTTTCACAGCAAAGCTCTGCTTCCATCTTTTCTTCCTACCACGAAGGGGAATCTTTTGTCTCCCATGTCTCATGAACGAGAGATGCGATGCTGCTTCCCTGCACATTGGCGAAGCACACGCGCATTTGAATGCTCCCATACTTCTTCTTGGATCAGTAAGAGTCAGGAAGCAGGTAGGAGAGATGAGCCCGTGGCTTGTATCCCAGCAAAGAGAGTAGGGCAGCAAGCTGGGGGCAATCAAGCTCTCCTTTGCTGTTGTGAATACCAAAAGGAGCACTAGTGAAGTGAATGTGGGAGCTCACCAGGGTGATTTTCTAGGTGGTATTGGGTGAGGAAAACAATTCCAGTGTGCTGGCAGATGAGCAGTCAGAGCCGGCCCTGAGGCTTCTCTTCTCCCTGCTTCCCCTCGGCAGTTCCCTCAGCCTGCCCTTGTGTGCCCTGTGCCCCGGCCCCGCACCATCCCGAAGGCGCTGGGCTGGGCCCTTGCTGCGTGTGTCAGTGTCTTTCCTGCCCTGGGGAGAGCAGAATGGGACACAGGAGTCTGCATGCAACCTCAAAATCACCAAAGAGAGGCAGGAGAGAGAGAGAGAGACTGATGGGTTTAGAAGGAACTAGACTACTTTAATAAAATATTGATAATAAAATAAAAAGGAAATAATGAAATATATAGAAAACCATATCAAGCTCCCAGGATGACAGTCTTGTCACCGGGGGCACTGGGGAAGTCCCAGGCTGGACTCAGTGACATATGGGAACTGGATTCCAGATGTGGATTCAGGATCGGGATCAAAGGCAGACGGACAGAGAGAGTCCTCCTCAGACGCCGGCCATTGAGGAAAGAGGGCTGACCCTTTGATCTCTCGGCTTTTCTACTGCGCGTGAGGCAGATGGGACGGAATCCCCTGGTGGTCAGTTTTGGGTCACCTGTCCAGTCCGCTCCTCCCCGCAGGTGCGACCCCTCGACGCTTTTCCTCTTCCCACCCTCCAACGGGGCAAATAACCAAGTTGGCTGCCTTGGGTGTTAGAGCACTAAGTCTACGCAAGAGCCTCTCTGCATACCATCCCTTGGCATCAACTATAAGCATAGGTCTTATCCCTCTGAGAGGGAACAGTTTCTGCACAAGATGCTGCGAATGGCAGTAGTTAGAAGAGGCTTAGCTAAAAGGTGAAGTTACTGAACAGAAAACTGGTTGTGTTTTACGTCAAACCAGGACAGATGCTATTTGTTCCCCCGATGTCATTGGTGGAGTTGATCATTTCTGTTAAAGAGAAAGAAAAAAAGAACGGTCTCAGAGGGGAAGGTCAGACAGGGTAACCCCTTTTGTGATGCAGGGTATGTCATAGTCTTTTCTCCAGAGAGCCATAAATGACCTTTTGCAGTTGGGCACACAGCACAAGTTCCCGTCACTCGGGTAATTTTACCTCTTTGCCGTCCAGGTCTTAAGCCCAGCTCGTCAGCATCCTGTTGTGTAACACTTGGAATTTACTCCAGTATCAATGAAAACTTTTGTTAATTGCTTTTGAGGACCAACTGGAATTAAAATGTAAGGGTCATTCTCATTTAGCCATTGATAGGTTTCTACTTTCCGGACAGGCAGGCCCAGTCGCCGTGCAGGCACTCTTAGTTTTTTGGTTTTGATGTTTTGTACCTGATCTCTGTAAGGGGAGAAATAGTAAATTTTCTCTCTAGGAGCCACTGATGGAGGAGTTGGAGTGTTTGGATGGTCATGCCTGTAGGCTGTCTCTGAATCTCAGGTCTAGGAATTCTTCATGCCAGAGCTTGTTTCTTTAACTCCTTTTTCTACTCTTGGCCCCTTAATTGCCTGTCAGAGGATTTGAGTTCTTGGGGACCGTTGCCAAATTTGCCTAACAGCAGTATTTTTCCTTTCCCTGGGAATTTCATCCCATCCCCTTTTTTGCATATGATTCATAGTCTCATGCATTACCATTGCCCAGGTTGCCATCTCCCTGCGACCTGACTCATCTTTACCTTCACCCTCCTTAATGTCCTGTGTTAAATCTCTAAATTCATTGAGGTTTAAGTTCCTCTGGATTTCATCTCTTTTTGCAAATAGGAAGGGTTTGAGTGAGGAAGGGGCTCCTTTCATGAATGGTTTAAGCATGGCAGGAGTTAGAGGTGCCGAGACAGGAGCATCAGTGGAGTCACACCGATGCATGGCTTGAACAGAGGCAGCCTTTGTAAAAGCTGGGGAGAGCTCATTTAGAGATTTGCTCGGTATTAATAAGGGTTCCCCCCTCTCTAAGGCGTTGATGCCACCAGCCCAATATGCTCCTCTGATGGTGAGTGAGTGGGAGTCGTTCAGCAGGTTGGGGCCGGCATGTAAAAAGACGCCAGGGACCCAACAGCTCCTGGCTACCTTGCAACCTAGCAAAATTCTATCTCCCACTGTGAGAGACACTCCCCATAGGTATTCAGTTTCAGTGTCTCTAGGCTTACAGCTGTAGCGATTTTGTAAATTGGCCATCTGAAGGGAATGAAATGGGGCAAATGGGGCTCTTTTAGTAGTGCTTTCTCCTTTACAGCCCTGAGGTCCTGTAGTTACTTCTGATTTAATATTTGGTCTGACTGGTAGTAGGGGAGGCTCAGGTGGATGACAATAATTAGCTTTGTCTGAGCCATTGTTTTTTTTAATAACCCCATTCTTTGGGAGATAATTTTTTTTTTTAATTTGTACCACGTTGGAGGGATATGGAGATTGCATTAGCATCAATTCAACACGTTATCCAGTACTCACAATGCACCCACATTCCTCAAATGGTGGTAATAGAGACTCGAGAGCGGCTGACTCGCCCTGGCCTTCTCATCCTCGAGGTGTCAGCCTGAACAGTGTCCCGTATCAGGGCAAGCACTGGCCACGGCCCACTGCCATCCAGAGGAGCTCAAAGAGTCTTACTGGAATAGCTACTGATAGGATCCAAGATAATTGACTTTGATCAGGTACTTTTCCACTCCGGCCCATCTAGGACAATGGAACATTCTGATACTTCCAATGGTTTACACATGCCCAGAGCTTGCTAGATCTTGGGGTCTTGGTATGCCTGCCTCGGTGGGGATATTGTCAAGAGTGATCAATTATTATTATTATTTTGAAACAGTAATAGTCATGGGAGCCACGTACGTCATTATTATTACACTTATTATTATTGTTATTTTTCCTTTTCATTTCTGCCCAACATATGGAGACCTGCAGGACTCCCATCAGGGTCCATTGACCTACCCATCCTCCAGCCACCACTCCAGGGGCTTGGGGTCTCAGGTAGGTCCCCAGCCAATGTGTCAGGTACCCAGGGATATTGAAAACAGGGAAAGGGTCGTCTACATCAGTTGTTTATATTAGTAGCATGTCCCTTCTCCCCGGGGAAGGTGTTACACACCTGGAGATTGTGTGTAAATATTCAACGCCCGTGGTTGTCTTCATGAGGCTGTTACTGCTCTTTAAAACACTGCTGTGGAGAAGGCTTTCGAAAGCGTGCCACATTTGCCTATTTAAAACCCATGGGCATTTCCTTCAAGAGCAGCAGCTCGGCTTTTGGCAGCCTGACCTCATTGGGCTTTTCCGTTTGCCAACCAGGAACAAGGTAACCCACTATGGAACTAGCCGTGTCTTCAAGGAGTGCCATATTTGAGAAGTATCCATTTGTAGGAACCTTCAGAACAAGTCTGTTGGGCTTTGGGTGTCAGAGTTGGCCCATTAGTGACCCTCTCCTGCTGTAGCTATCAATGTATGCAATGGAAACCACGGCTGCTTTTCCTTATAGTAACAGAAGCTTCCCCTTTTCTGAGTAGGCACAAACTGGGAAGGCAAGGTGCAGTGTTTTGGGCCAGACTGGCCCCTGAAACAAAAGCTAAATGTTCTCTTTCACTTCTCTCGCCTTCAGAGGAGGGAGAGAACCTGCCTTCAGGGAGAGAAGGATGAGAGAGAAAAGACAGACACGAGTTTCAAAAAGAAACTAAAGCACTTTAATGAAAATACCAATTAAAAAAAAAGAAAATAAAGAAAGATATACACTGTATACAAAACTGTTTCAAGAAAACAAAGATCCTTTTATTGTGAACACCGCGTGCGGGAGCCCAGGAGACACAGGGGTTCAGCCACTAACAGGGAATCGGCACCTACAAGGACAGAGTCAGAAAGCACTGGTAAAGCCCCAAAGGTGGGAAGAGGCAGGACTTGGTTCCCCTTCCTTTGGGAAACACAGCTGACAAGGAATGGTTTCTGGCCCAGCAGAGAGAGCTACTGCTGGCACTGAGCAGGGGATGGCTCTGGCGCCTTGTCCCCATGGGGAATGCCCCTCGAGAGAGGCACAGTGCCCCTGTGCCACGCAGCAGGGCTCCATCGGGAGCCCCCGGGCAGCTGCCATGGACTTCTTCCCAAACCCTGCGCAGCACCATCCCTCGCCGTCCCTTGCCCGCCCCTTGCACTGACTTAGAGCAGTTGAAGGAGTTGGGAAAGATGGGCAGCAGAGCCTGGTACTCACCTGGGCTTCTTCACCGTCTGGACCTTTCTTCTTTTCTTCAGTCCTCGTCTTCTTCCTCTCTTCCTTCTTTTCTGTTCTTGTCGGTATGCCGTCTCCTCTTCCAAGTCCTCTGGTCTCTTCCTTTTTCTTCCCTTTTCCCCTTCCTCACGCGAGCCTGGGAACCTTTCCATCCCACAGTGGGATTAGACAGGTAAAGCTGAGATCAACTGGATTCATCAGGTTTCCATTTAACCAAAGCTCACTCCTTTTACCTTCGTTCCTCTGAATGGCTGCTTCTTCTGTGTTCTTCTGTGGACGCGAGAGAGTCTACAGTGGTCTCAGGGGTGGTTGGAGTGAAAGCTGCGGTTGCCTAAAGAAGAAATTTGGGTGTTAGTAGGTGTGAAGGGATGCCCTGGAGTAATAAGCAAATGTTTGGAAAATTGCTCTCTTTAACTCTCTAGAGAAGATGCCTTTGGCTGGTTGGCATTAGCCCTTTCTTCCAAGGGCCTCACTTTGGAACACAGTGTTCACACAGCTGTGTGACACTGCTTATTTGGGGGCCGTCTCAGTAAGGAGCCTGCAGTCCCCCTGCGGGCAAGAAAAGGCTTGCCCTCTTCGTTCTGCCGCGGTTTCTTCTGCCCTCCTGAGGCAGAGCTCTGTGGATAGCCCTTTGGTGTAACACCACCTTGTGCCATGGGAGGCTTTGCTTTTGTCTTTTGAAATCTGTCTTTCTGCAGGTATGTTGTAGGTATATCCTTTGACTAAGCACATGCCTAACGCATTGGAGAAACAACCTTTTCAGTTTCACTTACAATGTACTATTTTGGGGGATAAAAAAAGCCAAATGCAAAAAAAGATCAAATGCTGGAAGAGGCACAGCAGCTGCTCATTAGAAAGTAGCCTCCTACATGAGACGCATTGTCCCAGTGTTTGTGGACCTTCCATACCTCTGCCATTTCTGATGCCACCACCATATCTGACCCTGCTGCTTCCTGGAGGATGAGCAGATAGCGTGGTGCCTCAAGGAATATTTTTGTCTGCAGCTCCATGTCTTCTTCCCCTTCAGGGCCATATTCCTCTTCCACAGGCAGCTCTGGAAAGCAAAAGCACGTGCAGCAAAGTGACTTGTTGGATGTGACAACAGCTGAAGCAAAACCCATCCAAAGCCCTACACCAGCTTTACGCTCAGGCTGTGACAAACCTCTGTCCCCACTCATACCTGTGCATCTTTCCACGGGTGCTGGCAACTCCTCAGCTGAGGGACAGGGAAGGCCAGCCACCTCTTCCCCAAAGATCGCACAGTGGTTTTCAATCAGGAACTCCACCAGCACGTTTACCTGCACGCATCACAGCCTTGGTTTCAGGGCAGGTGGCTGAAAACGTATAAGCCGCCTTTCCCGCTCCTGCCCTTTGCCTTTGCCCAGAAGGCTGTGGCTGTGGGGCTGCTCTTCCAGGAAGCCATCCCACCAGCACTGGCTCAAGAGAGGAGGCAGCCAGGGACCTCTGAAAAGTGCAGCTGTGATGGGCCGGGAAGGCTGCAGCCAGCTGCTCAATCCAGCGTACCTTCTCAGTCATCTCCAGCATGGCCTCCAGCGGGAGCAGGTCCTCTTTGGCTGGGCTCAGCAGGTTTGGCCCAACGCAGATGGCCAGGTTGCTGCTGCTCATCTTGCTCGTGGAGGCGTTGTGGCCGATGTGCTGGAGGAGGGAGAGCAGCCGCTTCAGGAGGAGGACGTTGGCTGCAGGCAACTTCTCGGCCACCCTGAGGGAACAGGAACACAACCATAATAAAGCACATGTTGCCCACAGCCACAGCCGAAGCTTGCCCGAGTCAAGTGAGAGGCAGCGGCTGTGTTGCGCGGTTTTCCAGGTGCTCTTAGCAGTGGTCAGGGCTCCTGCTCAAAAGGCAGGCTTCTGCCCACACTTACGCTTTCAGCTCTTCCACTTTTGCCTGCCTGCTTGTCCCCTCCATTGCTCGCATCCAGTCCTCGTAGAGGTCGATGCAGAGGAGCTTGGAAGGGATGCTTCGGAGGAAGTCCTGCAATGGCAAGGGCTCCCACTGAGCCTTTGAACACTCCAGGCCAGCCAGGAGCTCTTCCAGCTGCAGGTCAGAAGTGCTCACCTTCAGGATGACTGCCAAGAGAAGC
>VUYV01000166.1:2046123-2189869 GCA_008711295.1 Anarhynchus alexandrinus | reverse complement strand
GATCACAACCCTCTGAGCCCTGTCACACAGCCAGCTCTCAATCCACTTCACTGTCACCTCATCTAACCCACACTTCCTCAGCTTCCTAATGAGGATGTTATGGGAGACAGTGTCAAAAGCCTTGCTAAAGTCAAGATAGTGACAAGGAATTAAGAAGAATATGATATTCTGTGAAAAAATTGTTATAGAATTAATAAACGACTTCTAGCCTTTCTAGAGAAATTTTCCCAGTGACACTTGCCCAATTTATGTATACATAGTTGAAAAACCTGATATTCTTAGCATTTTCTTTTTAACCTCCCTCACCTGAAGTGTCCTCAACATAATTTTCTTGATTAGGATATCCCTAATATGACTTTGTGTGTATGTGTGCATTATATGTATTTTTATAGTTCGTGATAAGGAGTCACATACAGTTACTGCATGGTTCTCCTCACTCGGAAAAGCTTTGTCTCAACAGAATTCTTTTGATATAGCACTGTTTTCCACCTGGGCAACTTGCTTTCTCATACATGCGTTACGTCATGGTATCTTTTAATTTCAAAGCTTTACCCCAAGCATAGTCATGCAGGCTTTAATTGAAAATGACTCTGAATGAGACATGAAAAATAAAATCAATTACCTGAATCCCACATTAGAGTGCAATGCAATATCCCAAGTCTCTTTGCACAAACGATACTGATTCATAGGATTGTGAAATACCATTAGCAAAGAGTTATCTTGGGTACGATAAAAGGAATCAATACATCTATATTCTTGGGATGCAGTATGAAGAACCTGAAAAGGAAAGAAAAAAAGGTACATCCTCCCTGCAGACAGCAGCGTATGTACAGATACTACACAGTACAGCTTTTAGCAAAAGGTGCTTCAGAACTTCACTTTCCTACATCATGTATTTGGATTCCAGCAATCTGAAGTGTTCAGGCAGGTGGAAACTGAAACTCCAACGCTATTCATATTGAGAAGAGACAGTCGCTATGCTCCCTCTTCTGAGACTGACTATGAATTAAAAAGTTTGGCTAAATAATAAACAAATAAATTTATTAAATAAATACTTGAAAAATCAAATAATAAAGTATTTAAATAAATAAATAGCAAATAAAAGCAGAACTATCATATATGAGGTAAAAATAGGTAGGCCAGGCTGGACGTGGCCTTGGGCAACCTGGTCTAGTGGGAGGTGTCCCTGCCTATGGCAGGGGGGTTGGAACTCGATGATCTTCAAGGTCCTTTCCAACCTAAACCATTCTATGATTCTATGATTCTATGAAATAAAACAAATTTACTTATTTTTAGCTCAGTTAAGTTTACTTGGTATTCAATTTGCTATACTATAATCTGCACATCTCTGAGGTTTACTGTGTTCTACATTATTCCACTCTGTTCTGTACTGCGCCATCATTTTCAATGTTTACGTTGTCTGCAAGCTGAAACTTATTTTATAGTTACAGCTAGAAAAAAGCCTTCTTTTAAACTATTATTTTTACAGAACTATGCAACTGAAATAACTCCCTATCAACAAATATTCCCTTTAAACATTAAAACCTCAATATCAACTGGTGTAAAAATAATGTTCAGATGTGACATGAAGTATAAAGAAATATTCTTACAAAATGTTATTTTCTGTTGTAGTTATTTTCCATCAGTATCTTTTCACTAGATTCACTAATTATTGACAGTTCAGTTAGTATTAGCTATGTATGTATCTACACTTTAACTTAGCTTTCAAACTTGTGGTTCTGTCTTTCTGCAAGATGAGTTTTAGTCTTTAGAGTGCAAGATTTCTATAAATGAAGCTTGTAGCCCTGAAAGGCCGAAGTACCATTACAATAAAATTTTCTATTTGCCCATAAAACATATACTGTATAGGTATTTGCAAATTATGCTTTCATGTACACTGCACTAGTGAGTCCCATAAGAGCTAGGGAGGATCACCCCTAAGGGTCAGATCATTTTGTCTCCATCACACGTTTAGCTAAAAGACTCACTACCAAAAAGGACAGCCGCAGTTTGGCAAAACTAGGAAATAAAAACCCATTACAAACTAAATTTCACACCAGAAACTGAAAAGCAGCTAAAGAACAATCAGTTTTGGTAAAAATGTGTAAGGGATAAACCAGAAGCAATTATCTAGCAAGGAAATATCCTGTACTCCGCTACTAATTCTTTGTAAAGCATTCTGAGAGGAGACTGTATGTATAAGATTGTCAGTTCACAGATACCTGAGGAAGAACGTGGGGTTGAAAATGCTCAGCAAAACTCCAGTCTGTCAAACAACGCCTCTGTGTCTTTTTTATTTCTTCTAAGTTTGGTCCTAGGCCATAATTTTCCGGACTCACCTCAAAATACACCAAAACAAAATAATGAATATCAACATTTCAATGTCAGTTGTATTAAATTAACTGTAATCTTGTTGATTTAACAGACAGCATCCCATGTTGCATCACAGTTAATTGCATAATGCTGCACATGTGTAGACCCGTATGGCACTATTTAACAAAAAACACAATTACTCCCAAAGGTTTTTGGTCTTGGCTTTTTTAAGACAAACATAATCTAAATATTTTTATTATTAGGTTATACGTTTTTGAGTTCTGTAAGCAATTATGAATATTTAAACACGTCCTGTGAAGTAATTTTAAAATTGCTATATTTATCCAGAGCTGTATAGCAGGCAGGTGTTTCTGACGATGCCAAACTATACAGTCTATTAGTGTGACACAGTTTGGCAATTTCTCTCAAACTCTCATGCTAGTATTTGACCCCTGGTATTCAGTGAAACCAGCAAAGAATTGTTAGTAGCTTCACCAAAACCCATCACCTTAGAATTCGAAGAAAGTGATTTCATAGTGCTTAAAAGTTATGGCCCTATTTGCCAGACATCACAAAATTAACATTTGCATTCAGCATTGAAAAGGAATCGCCAGTAACATGTCCCGGCATTGAACAGTATCTTCTATTGTCTCATGTTATAGAGCACAGTTTATTCCATTCTTCACACTTGCCATATCAGAAATAAGAAGATGCAATTCTTTGTTCAAAACAGGATCAGCGAGACCATCTCTTCCATCTTTGCCATTTGTTTCTGTATGTCCTGGAAATTGAAACCAGAATTTTAAGAAGGGTTCCAGAGATTTCAGCCCTGAACACTAAGGTTGGAGTGATGCAATTTCCTTAGCCTCCCCAATGAGATTGCCATCAAGTTGAAGTTTTCTTTTATGACACTAGTACTATAAATACATGATCAGTTCTGCTACACTTCTTTCCTAAAAGAGCACTTCAAAATCCAGGGAGAACAAGTGCCAGACAGTTAAATAAAAAAAGAAAAAAAAAGAAACCAAAAAACACCAAACCACTTTACAAGACCCACTCAATTCATCCTCTTTATCTGTCCTATGCTGGCCTTGCATGGTCAAAACCATTAAAGTGTCATCCAGATTCATACACAAAGAACCACTATTCTGTGTACTATCTGAGAAACAATAACAAGCATTCCTTTGCACAGTAGACGTAAAAATGAAGGCAAAATCAATTGGCTTGGTATTTTCACATATTTTTGAAAAATGCAAATTTTAAACTTTAAATTCACTGGATTTATAGAGTTCTATAAGCTACTGACAGAATATTATTTCTGCTGAGGATCTGACCAGTCATTCCATTGTTACAATGGGCACCTGATATGAACAGGATCACATGTAGAATTTAACTTTATTCTCATAATTTTTGGAAATAATTTCCTTTTAATAAAATTCTTTATTCCCCGAGTTAGGGCAGAGATCACTAATATTTGATCAAAATTCACATGTACAAAAAAAAAATCTTCCTGGGAGAAAATACTCCAGAAAGTATTTGTTCATAAGTGGCTTATAACAGCTCAGCCTCCAGACATATATCTTTAGGCTCTGCTCCTCTAGGAAATTAGACCTGTTTACTGACCGCCTTTAGAAGATTTAAGAATCTTAAAGCAATCGTCTTCTCTTCCTGGCATTTGCTTTTGTGCTGCAGAAGTGTTTAAATGTTGGCTGCTATGTTTGTAACTGCAATATTTAGTATTGTGACTAGTATAAAAGTAAAATAAACTAACACTCAAAAAAGATTCCCAAAATTCAAAAGAGAGGCAGATAAGCAGGACTGATTTTTGTCTGCTCCAGCCTTCTAGGAAAGGACCCCATCTAAGCTGGTTGCCTAGACATCTATATTAGGAAAGCATGGGCAACATCATGAACCTAAAGGTATAGCCATCTAAGCTGACCTAATTTCTACTTTTCTTGCATCCCAGAAAAATAATCACTTTTTTTTAATACTGCTTCTTGTCCAACACTGCTCCTTTAATCAGACCAATAACTTTTCATTATGTTAGAATCTGAAGGAGAATCGCCATTACTTTTAATTTCACCCTGTGGTTGCTACTGACTTTGTGAAGACTCGGCTGCCATAACTCACAAGAGCCTGTATTCAGAAAGGTATTTAAGCATGTCTTCAGTATTTTATGTCTATAAAATATATTTGATGTCATGACCATAGAACAGTTTTCTAGTACATACTTTTCTACAGAAATTGCTTTTAAGAGTTGCTTAAATAAACTGTTATTGTTGTCATACCAAATAGCTAGCTTTTGTCTTTATCTAGTATTCCTACATAGATACTCAATGTACAGACTATACAATACTTGAAAATTCGGTAATTTGTACAAGGAAGAAAAATCACAGCCATGCAATAGCAAATGATATAGTAAAATAAATAGTGGATACAAATTCTTCAGGAGTAATGTAAACAGAGAGATTTTTACCAGAGCCTCTTGGAGATTTCCCATTAAGCTTCTTTTCCACAAGGAATAGTTGTCTCAGCTGTCTTGCAAAACTGGCTGGATTATCCCAAGGGATATAAGACACTTCAGAATCACCTCCAACCATAGATCCAGAGCTCTCCAGGAGACCAGAGTCACTCAGCCTAGTCAGCCTCAGGCTTTCAAAAGTAAACACTCTGAAGGCTCTTTCTACTTCAGCCCAAGTCAGAAGTTCTACAAAAGAATTACGATCATTAACTGAAAATGTCCTTACGGCTCAGCAGAAGATAAATAGAAGACTATGTAAGTGTATTGTTCTTGGCAACTCTGCAAAAGCCAACAACAATTTCCTTAATGGTATTGGATCAAATTATGTGAGCCACGTTTTACACTGCATTCGAAGTTGAATGCTTCCAAATTGCAAAATGATACACTTAATTATAAATCTAAATTAAATGAGGTGCTTCATACATCTGAATACCTCCCGGCTCATTAACTTTATGTAAATTATGTTGACTTTAAAATACTGAGTAGACTTTATCAAACCAGTTAACAACTAGCTATTTTCAGTTCATGAAAAGGCTTCCATTATCATACCCTTTTTTTATTATCTCTAGCTTCTCAAACCAGTTATCAAATGCTTTTTCCTCTTCAGACAAAATTTTATGCACAGAAGTATGCAAAGTGCAAAGGCAATAATAAATCCCATGTATGGTTGTAAGCATCCATGTCTATATAACAATGATAATCATGAGGACTGAATTTTAAGACAAGTAGTTCAGTGCCCAAATCATACAACAGTATGTTCAGTTTGAAATGTTTTCTCTTTACAGTAGTTAAACACCCAAGCATGTCACACATCTTGAAAATGTTGGATATCTCATCTTCTGTTCAAATCAATCACCTTCTTGATAGAAGTGAAGACATTCCTAGCTAAGTTAACAGTTGGGAGAGTTTGGCAGTACCGTATGGTCCAGTGAAGACCTTCAAATTTGATACCCATCAGCTGGAATGACACAGCAATACAGAATATCTTAATAGCTTAGCGTCCAAAATGAACATACCAACAACTAGAAACAATGCAGCAAGTGTAAATTAATCCAACACAAGGGATTACGGGACTGAATAGCTGGGAAAGTACCTTCAGATCCTGTGCCTTATATGATGGCATAAATGTAACCAAAGGGATTTGGATGTTTATATTTCTTAGCAGTCTAGAGTAAACTTTCAAAACTACCTAAAGGTATTTCTGTAATCTCTGGGATTGTTCCACAGTGTACGTCATGGTGGTATGCACACCCCAAGAAAAGGTAACAGCAGAAGGGATTATGGTTGAAGAAGTGAATGCATTCTTGGTTTGATAAAGAAGCTATTTCATTATTAACACCAACAGCTTACACAGAATAAATTCTGAAAACCATTTACTGTCCAGTAACAATCTTCTCTCTAAGATACATGTGCTCCTCCACCAAAAGGGTGTTGGTAAACAAACACACAGTTTATGTCAGCGTCTCCCAAAATGCATTCTATCCCCTAGGATCAAAATAGCAATTTGTAAAACCATTTTTTTTCTCAGATTTAATAAGTGTTTGTATGTTTGTGAACATAAATAAATAAATGGGTTCTACCATACTTCCAGCTCTTACTGTTGCAGTATTTAATACTCGTATAGCTGGCCCCATTAACCATGAAACTGATGTCTAAAGTTAACCCTAACTTGTATAGTAGGCTAAGGTATAAGCAAGAATCTGAAAATGGGAAATGCTGCAAACGTTTTAGGCAGCTGAAAAAACTTGTCCCAAAATTCCTGCTATTTAATAGGATCATCAACCAGAAAAAAAAAAAGACAGAAGTTATATCAATGACAAAGAAAATCACTTTACCACTGGTACAATAATGCATGAGCTCATGAATTCTGGCCAAGCGTTTGGCATTGTTTTCAGTTGAAGGAAGGCTGAAATGGATAAGTTCTGTAAGAGGCAGTTTATTCATCATTTCACGTTCAATCTTTTCTGGATTTAAGTTCTCCTGGACCTGGAACAAAACCCAAAGTACAACAGTTAAAGTAAACTTGCACACAGGTGGATTTCTAAAAATTATGTTTGAATAAAGAAGTCTTTTTATAGCAAAAGACATAAGCATGGTCTTAAATCAGTTGGACGGAAACTTAAATTTGAGCATGTGCTCACAGTATGTTTTTGAATCATGGTGTCAGATATTTTAGGCAGAAAAAATGAGATACATAAGAGAATAACAAACGGCATAATAACAGACACTTGTTAGAAGATATTTGCCTGTGCTAGCTAGACTCAAAAATATTGGAATACAGAAATGTGTACTGGTCATTCAGGATAGGCATCAGGTACCTTCCACATATCTTTCAGATGGTCTGTGCTACTTCTCATAGTACTGAAGTCTGTAAACCCATTGATCAGCCTGTGACAGCAGCACCCCTATATATTTAAGGATTTACCTTTTAAGACTTACTGGTATCTTTCAGCTCTACTCTTTTTAGTATCACACACTTACAGTACCTTTTTCTTTGACTGCATCTTCCCAATCTTTTTCTTCTACCCACCCTTCAAACATTGTGCTATATCCTGAATTTCTCTCCAGCAAGTACATCATATACATCAAGCGTATGCCTGCTAAGAGCATCTCTCTCGGTGATTGCTCAGTCCTGCCTTCTGCTTGAATACCTCCAATGTGTCAAGCTCGATTTGTTTCTGAATACTGCTTTAAGCAATGGTTGTCAAAGTATTGCACAGACAATTTGTAATTCACGAAGCCAGGCACACACACCGTAGCTGTGAAATCTAGAACTGTATTATCATTTGTATTACCTTCAGAGTATTTTCAAAGTTTAATGGAAAAACTACACCTTGGCTTTGGAAAAAAATTGAGAAATTCACAGTGGTTTTTTGGTTCAGAAAGTCTAGGAACTGTTACTTTGCAATAATCCCAAACCTTGCAGTCTCTGAACCTTTCTGCCTTTGTTAGAATTTGGCAATGTCTTGGTTATACACTATGTTCCAACTTCTTAGCCAGCCTGAACACACTTCTTGTGTTCACTAACAAACTCTGTATCTTTTCTAACTTCTCTACATCTTAGCATTTAATCTAGTCTACATGCCAAATCACTGTTATCAAGTTAGTAACTCATTTTCCACAGTTTCATCAGTGTTGATTACAGTAAATCAACAGAATTCTGTAACATCTCTCATCTATGCCAAAGGCTAAACGTTCTGATTAATAATGCAAACAGATCACTGAAATCAAAATAATGCTCTATGTTTATGATGTGTCCTCTGTCAGCAGCAGTAATTCATTTCTTCTTAAGCAGACTAAACACGTGTTAGTGTGTCTATCTCAGTATGAAAAATCTAGGCTATACTGTTCTGCTTTGTAAAAACACCACTCCATCCTTTCTGGTGCAGTAGGTATTCACTGCCTGTGGACTTTAGAACTGCTTATATATGATAGGTAGCACTATACCTTCAGCAGGTGCAACCTCTGAGCCAGGGTATCATGGTAATTAAATAAGAGAGGGTATGTGGGGCTGACAGTCTTTTTTTCACTGTATTTAGGAGAAAAGTATTCATACAGATCCTGTTAAAAAAGAAAGACTTATTAAACCCCAATAATCAGATTTATTTGTCATTTTAGGAAATGAACAAAAGACAACACAAACCTTTTTTTCACTCTTAGAAAGTGAAAGAGAAGGAAGAACAGAGGCTATATGATCTGCAATGGTATGATGTAGCCCATCTGCCCGAGGCTCTGGTACCACTAGACTAAGTGGTGTAAGGTTTTCTTCACTTGCAATAACCTGGCAAACATGATATATGTTAGCTTTCGTGACAGTATGACTGCTGCTTTACTTCATTAAAACTACCAAGCAGACCCTGCTATAAGCTAAACACACATCCATAAATTTTGTCAGGAAAGAAAACTGTCATTTTCTTCTACAAGTAGCAAAAATGCAATTATCTATGTTAGTTCCTACCCCAAGCAATGATTATGGAAAACAGAATTAAATGTTTTCTCTTATTATTCACTTTTGGAAGGATGAGAAGAAAAATATTTCCAACTTGAAATATTAGGAATTGTTAACGAACACAGATAATTAAAAACTGATTGTGTATCAGGCATTGAACCTTATTTTGAGTATTTTTGCCTGAGTCTATTTTAAGACTAAATTGCAAAAAGTAAAAAAAAAAAAAAGAAAAAGATTGCGCTGAGATTTTATTTCTGAAAGAAGGACAATTTCCAAATCATACTGTGGGTCTCTGCTAACTCATATATTATGCTTGAACTCAACAGAAGTCAGA
Organism: Anarhynchus alexandrinus; assembly: GCA_008711295.1. Taxonomy (NCBI): domain Eukaryota; kingdom Metazoa; phylum Chordata; class Aves; order Charadriiformes; family Charadriidae; genus Anarhynchus; species Anarhynchus alexandrinus. The sequence goes on along the minus strand of VUYV01000166.1, from coordinate 2,180,752 downwards.
TCTGTCTAGCACTAGCATCAATATACACCATGTTTATGTTAGGCTTGCCCTAAGACCTTTGTACTGAGTAAACCAGTAAAAGTTCAGCATCAATAACATTGTTGCAGGATGTGAAAACTTGTTATTGACTTAGCTAAGAAATTACACCTTTTTCCTCATTTGATTGTATTGGAACTGTAGTCTTGGAAATAATTATTTTGGAATAACACAGTATATACAGGGTAAGTGCACAATACAAAAGAAAACCAAAGATGTCACTTTTGAGTTGTGATTCCTTTGTACTGAACCTCCTTGGCCAGTGCCTCCAGGCACAGTCTCTTATTTTAGGCTGAAACAGATGGAGTCATTGATTTTTGACCAATTCATTATACCAGGTCTAAGCTGAATTAGCCACAGAAATTATAAAGAGAATATTCCCACCTGTTCCAACATGCAGTTCAGCATTAAGGGTACAGAAAAGTATTCCTCAGGAACCTGACTCAGTAAGTCATTGTAATACCTCATGTCCACAGAAGCAGCCAAAAAAGAAGCTTCTTCCTCTGTTGTAATGAAAGACAAAACATTAAGATCGATTTCTTCAGAAATGACAATTTATATTACCAACCAGTTCAACCTTCAGACAATTTTTCTTAAAAAGACCAACAAAGTCCATTACTGTAGAGCTCTTAAATCTGACTGTGACTAGGAATAGATAGAAAAAGTGATTTTCTAAAGAGCTTAGTTATCACCACTGCAGTTTCCAGAGACTTTCACAATGTATTCACCAAGAAACTGCTCTCTCAACACCAAATCACATCTTCAGCTTACTGTGCAAATAATTTCAAGGATTTGTGCTGTCAGATGAATGAATGGTACGACAGAGTGCACAGCTACAGATGAGTGCTTTAATCCTTTAGACATACCCTGTGACAAATTCACTGTTGGCAGAATTTCTTCTGCTTGCCCTTTTTTCTTTGAAGGTGTAATCTGTACGGCTGGTTGTACCTAAAGGAACAAAAATAAAGATTAAAAAACCTCAGAAACAGTAGAACAAATGAGGATTGCACAAACAGGTGGGAGAAATTAATTTCATTTAGCTTTGGTTACTTACCCTAGATTAGATGCTAAACTTTTAAATGGTTGGTATTAGGGGAGGGAAATCCCACCTTACTCTGAATGGAACAAGATAGTAAGAACGTAGTTTTATATATGCTTTAAATGAGCATTCAGTAGTACTGCTACAGATGGAATAAGCCCATTTTTTCCCTGCCACTAGTATATGTCCTAATAAGCCACTTTCTCCTGCCCACTTAAACTTTTGTCTACTATGAACAAAATAAAGAAACTGATCTTGCATAGAACTAATAATCTTTTTTTGATAGTTCACAGATCTGCAACAAGACACAGTAGTTCTGTGCAGGCATATTGATTTCTCAGACACAAGTAGGTGCCATCAGAAGCTATTTAAGGAATTTTTAGACCTGTGATACTTTATGCCTGTATGATATTCCAATTTTTCCTTTTTCTGTTTTCCCAATGCTCAACTATTTTTTTCCCATTTCGAGTTTTTAAATGCTGAACACAAAAATCCCGATTTCTTTCACAGAAAATTACCCATGAAGTGAGGGCCCAAGGTGAATTTTTAAGCGCAGAATCAAAACCAGTCAATTCTAGCCTATATATAGTTATTCTCCACAAGAAGAGAAGGATCCTTGCCTCAGTTACAGGTGGTTGTGTTGATTTGCTCTCTGACAATGCAGGCACATTAATAAACTTGGTGTTTTCCAAGTAGTTAGAATGCTGTCTTCTCCAGTCCAGGCAGTCATACATTAAACAAGCAATGCTTTCAAACAGCACAGTTCCAAACGCAAGCTATGATAGAAAATCATATACAAAAGATGAAATTTGCATACAAAAGTGTCACGTAACCTAGCCACATGGGTCATTAGCTCTCTAACCAGCAGATCTACAACTGTTTAAAAATCTTCCAAGGGATTTTTTTCTCCACTAATTCAAATTATAGAGTTATTCTAAAAAAACAAGGCTTCCTTATTTTTATTTGCCTAAATGCTGCCATAGTATGGACTGCAGATTGCCTAACTGCTTTAGTTGTTATAAAGTCTAACTTGTCTTAACAGTAACCGTTCAAGGTCTGCTCTCTTGCAATTGGAATTTAGGTTAGTTTTTTGAATGGGAAGGAATAGGACAGATAAAATAATTGTTTTATATCATGTGTGCATGTTTCTACTGGTGATCGACCTGCAGTGTATCTGCAAGGTCAGCCATTCTCCTGCCTTAGAAGGATAAAAAATAAAAATGCAACCAAGTAACAATGTCATCTCATTATTTTCTTTCTTTCTGTTGCCCTTTTAAGACAAAGAAAGCCTCAAGAACTGCACTCTGAATTCCATAGCTGTGCAAGCAAAGGAATGCCAGCACACTGCCTGAATGTCCAAAAGGAGAGTGCTGTATCTGCAAGTCTCACAAGGAAAGAGTCAAGGTTCTTGAGGTGATGTACTGTGGTTTTCACCGAAGCTTGGGAGGAATAAAAGGAATAATAGCAACTGCTATTTTATGTGTGAAATGTTTTTGTACAAATACCAAAACCCTACCTGAGACCGCATGCCACACTTAAGTTTCAGTGGCTTTAATGGATGTATTCTTACCCTGTACATCCTAGGCATTGTGCAAAACATGAAATTATTATAATTTTTAGACAATTTCTTTCAACCGTCCTTTTTTGAGTGATTCTTTCACTTTTGTGAAAGTAGGAGAAGTCTCTTGTATTAAGAAACTTGCCTCTAAGAGGAGGCTATCAACATTGGATGTCTCAATTTTAAGTTTCCTAAAGTAAAATGTGAAACACAACTGTCATTAAACACTAACTATATTATCTGACCTTTAGGAAGTATTAAGCATCTGCTTTCTTTAACTCAGACCCTCTGTATGGCACTTCAAAACAAGCACCCCAAACCACTGTTCAGTTATGAAATACATGTCTCAGTTTTCAGAATGTTTAAAGACTAGCGGGAGAGAATTTCTATTTGTGATAAGAGAATTTTCATAGTTAATATTCTTGCACCTTTGTTTTTCCAATTCAATACTCTTCTGAAGAACGGGTTAGTATAACAACTTTTTGTTCATATATTACTCAAGAGAGATCACTAGAGCACTGGAAAATTTTAATTGAAGTATTGGAGTGTTTTGAAAGCGCAGTCTTTCAAACGAAAGAAGATACTTTACAAAGTTACAAGTAACAGAACCTGGCACTAATCAATAGGACACATGCAAAGTTTAGTATAATTACAATTTTGTGATTCAATTTGCTTGCTCTCTCCTCTTCTCAGGACAGACACAGATGCTTGTCAAAAGTTTTCTGAGTCTAACCATTAGTGACTCTTGAACAATGAAAAATATTTTTGAAAGTATTTTCCTTTCTAAAAATCTGAAATCTGGAGACTATTTGCTGTACATAATACTCTATCATTTTTATATTAATGTCTAAAAATTTGTCACAATAGTTTTCCTTCTGTAGATCTTGGACTTCAGAGATGCAGCAAGCTAGGACTCGGAGACTCTCCAGCAAGTCCACCAGAACAGACTTACTCTATCCACCTATGATTTCACAACTTATATCCTTCCCATGTGTTTCTTTAAAAACTTACAAATGTTCCTACTTCTTTAGAGCTCTGCTGAATTCTGAGATACAGAAGAGTGTGAAATTACAACTAAAAGCTGCTGAAACACTTTCAGTGACAGATCATTTTTCTTTTATTTCTGCTATAATATAGCTGCTCACAGGATAGTCACAAGTAGCAACAGTCCTCTATAAGATGTGATTATGGGGAAGACATAAAAGATAAAAAACTGCTTTCCCAAAATAGGCTTCGTATTTTAAAATTAGATCAAGAGTATAACAATAAGTAATGTTGTAAGTAGCAAGCCTATACGTTTCCACAATTGAGGCATTTGTAGTGAATGCCTTGGAAACCACTGTGGATTTAGCCAGACTTGGTTCTGATCCCTTCAGGATCAAGGGTACTTCCTAGCTCACCAGATTGTTTATATACAGGATTTATGACACTATAAATAAGTGTTAGGAGGATGTAGCCTGTCCTTTAACCCTAATAATATAGACCACAAATACAGTAAGTTAAATTGTGGCATGTTGCTTTATTTTGCTTTAGCAGTTTGTATTTTTTACTGCTGCTGTTGTGGATTGAAAAACACTGGACCCTTTTACCTCACTACACTTGAGAACCTAGGCTGGAAAAAATTTCTAATGGTTCACTTTCTCTTGCAGTGCCTGGTAATAGTCCTGACTCATCAGGCTATAATGAGTAATAAGCCAGCGTCATGTTTCAGGATGGACAATAAGAAGCAATACCGGGTATGCTAAAACAACTATCAAAAAGCATTTTTGCATTCACTTTAATTTTTTCTCATGGGACTGTTCTGTGATACAGTAAGTAGACCTGCTGTTATGAGGACAAAAATATAACTTTTGTGTTAATTCATACAGACATCTGACTCTAACGAGCTCCAAATTGGGTCTACGTAAAGATCCTGAATAAATTTAATACATCAAATTGTTTTAAAACTCTGTTGTTGTGGCCTACAATATTAAGAAACTCCAAGTCAAGTATTTTTATTCAAAGGACTCTTTGTGAATACATGCTGAATAAACTTGTTGGATACATGGGAAATAATTTTTGTTCAAGATTACAAATACACTAACTAGTTTGGTTCTGTTTCATAGAAGACTAAGCTAAAATTCCTGTCATTTCTAAATTGGTCTTAAATGACACAAACCCCAAAGCATACCATGCATTGTGAAAGCAGAATCTACTGACCAGCATTTCTCTATCCGACCAATCAGGGGGAAAGGCACTCTCCTTAACTAGGTGATGAAGTCTGGCAATATCAAAGAGACTTGATCCATGCTTTCCACTGTTCAGAACTGGCTCCAGGTACTTCCAAAATGTTTCCAGGTCTTTGACAGCTTCATCTTTCTTTCTTTTTTCTGCTTCTACAACTAAAATGTGTAAGTATTAAATAAATCATGGTACAACGTCTACCTTTTACACAAAGCACAAATCATATATTAGTCTTCCCTAAGTACTGTTGAAATATTCCCATCCTCAGAGTCTCAGCAAAAATCTGACAGCCAAATAAGGGATTAAAAAACTCCAGGAAGATAAAGTCTCAGTAAAACACGGTAGTTCTTTCAGAAAAACAAGCAAACAAAAAAAAAAACAACAAAAAACCCCCAAACCACACCCCAGAACCAAAACAACACCCCTAGATCTCTCTCCCAACAGCAGTAAATGTCTGAAACCTAGGAAATATAAAAAAAACAGGTTGCGTTTTTCCAAAGCTGCCAGCACATACCTTGGCGAACCTGTTCTTTAAGTATAGAGTAAGCAAGCCTTATTATCACAATTTTATTGGCGTAGAAATTGAGACAAAAGGAGATTAAGGTACAGTATGACAAAGAATAGTGAGCCTAGAAGTTGTATGGTTTCCATTTGTACTGCATAGTAATGATCAATTTTCAAAGATGCTCTAGCTATAGTAAAACAAAAAAGTTCTCTCTTGATGCCAAACTTGTAATCACACTCTGGAATCTAATATCGACCATACTTTTTTATAGGCTATTTTAAGAGATGTAAGGATGCTAAATCTGCAGTGACTTGCATTCATTTGGACTTATGGGTGCTCAGCACTTCTAAAACCTAAGTATGGAGGCCAAATACCTCACTTGTATAATTCCAGTGGCCACATGGGTTTAAAACAAAACACCTCAGTGAGGCTGTGGACTCTTCAAAAAATGCTTGATCTCCTTAAGGCTTTCCAAGTTATATATGCCTCCTGTAGCAGCCATCAGAAATGTTTGCCAATTAACTTAGAAAATGGTTTTATCATGGTATGGAAGGTATGTCCCATTAAGTGACTCTAGAAAAATTGGGTAGAAGACCTGGGAACTATGCCAAAAGATTGTGTAGGTATGCCATTCTCATGAGTTCGAGGGAAAACTGAGTAAGTACTTCAAAAACAAACAAACTAAATCCATTGAGGTTTACTAAAAAGACAAAACACACCAGGATCAGGAAAATCCACTGACTTAAAAATAACTGGTGGCTAGGTGATGTATGTGTTGAGAAGTTTCATATGTGCTTTACTTACTACTCTTTTCCTTTTCCTTCTGTTCCTTTCCTTTACTCTTCCTTGGGCATTAGTTTACAAGCACTTCTGGAGATCGACCATTGGCCTAGACGGTCCATCAATCTTAAACTGTTCTATACTCCTAACAACACATCTCAGCCACAAGACCATCCTTTCTCTTTGTTTTTCATCTTCTCATGAAAGCTATCCTCTAATTCAGGACAATACCTCACCCATGGCAATGTTCCCCTAAAAAACTCAGCTTTGAAAGCACATTTATGCAGTGTAACAGCATCTAGGGCTGCTCAGCCAATGGATCAATCTCTGCATTTTTGAACGAAAGGTGAATGGCACTGTGCTAATAACATTGTAGGTAGACATTCCTGTTTTACGATAGAAGAATAATAACATTTTACTAATCTGCTCCATAGTTTAATAACAAAAAACACACAAAAATGTACATGACACTTAAGTTTCCCCTTTCACCAAAACAGCACGGTTTGCCAGCATCAATCATTAGACTTGACTACTGCCTCCCCTCTTCATACTTTTGCCTGCAATCCTAAGACTTTTCTTTCCTCACGTATATTTTCATAATGTAAACCCCATCAGAAGGAATTAAAGTTTTCATGAGTAACCCCAAAAGAAGGTGCAGGAGCTGGGAGAAACTGCCAATACAGAAGAGATTTGGCACAACCCCACAGAGGAACTGAATTACCTTGAAGTCTTCAGTAATAGAAACGAGACAGTACCCAGCAGTACACTACATGATTTTGGAAAAACACCACCAGAAAAAAATCTGTTATCATCATATAACAGTAGAAGAAAAGCATCTAGTATATACTAATACAATGCATAGCGATTTTGAACTGTCACTGTGAAAACAGAAATCCTAGAATCACTAGGATGTGTTGGGTCACATGTTTCCAGAAAAAATGGAGAAAAATGAATTGCATTTTTTCAGACTGAGATCCTGGTTTGAGTTCTCTCATTAGCTCTCAGAAAAGCTGAATTAGTAGTAGCACAGCTACAAGAGTGATTAGAGGAACAGAAAAGTAACCATATGAAAGGGTACTAACAGTGCTTGACTTGGTAACTTCACAAAATGAAAGCCATTAGGGGATGCAAACACCTGGGAAGGAAAAGAACATGAAAGCTGTGGTCTCTAATCCATGATTCATGTGTATTCGTGCTAAGAACAACAGAAACTCTATAACACAATTGCATTTACAGGTTAATCATAGAATCATAGAATGGTTTAGGTTGGAAGGGACCTTTAAGAGATCATCTAGTTCCAACCCCTCTGCCATGGGCAGGGACACCTCCCACTAGACCAGGTTGCTCAAAGCCCCATGCAGCCTGGCCTTGAACACTTCCAGGGATGGGGCATCTCTGGACAATCTCTTCCAGTGCCTCACCACCCTAATAGTGAAAAATTTCTTCCTGATTGCTAATCTAAATCTACCCTCTTCCAGTTTGAAGCCATTACCCCTTGTCCTATCAATACATGCCCTTGTAAAAAGTCCCTCTCCAGCTCTCCTGTAGGCCCCCTTCAGATACTGAAAGGCTGCTATACGGTTTCCACGGAGCCTTCTCTTCTCCAGGCTGAACAATTCCAACTCTCTCAGCCTGTCTTCATAGGAGAGGTGCTCCAGCCCTCTGATCATCTTTGTGGCCCTCCTCTGGACCTGCTCCAACAGATCCATGTCCTTCTTATGTTGAGGGATCCAAAGCTGGGCACAGTACTCCAGGTGGGGTCTCACGAGAGTGGATTAGAGGGGTAGAATCACCTCCCTCGACGTGCTGGCCAGACTGCTTTTGTTGCAGCCCAGGATGCGGTTGGCTTTCTGAGCTGCAAGTGCACATTGCCGGCTCATGTTGAGCTTCTCATCCACCAACACCCCCAAGTCCTTCTCCTCAGGGCTGCTCGCAATCCATTCTCCACCAGCCTGTATTTGTGCTTGGGATTGCCGCAACCCAGGTGCAGGACCTTGCATTTGGCCTAGTTGAACCTCATTAGGCTTGCACAAGCCCACTTCTCAAGCCTATCCAGGTCTCTCTGGATGGCATCCCTTCCCTCCAGCATGTCAACCACGCCACACAGCTTGGTGTTGTCAGCAAACATCTACCAAGATGTCTTAACTTAATGTCTTCCTGTCTAAAAGTTTCTCTGTACATTATTGAAATGATCTACTACGATCTATTTTGTAAGTCATTCAACTACAAAATACTTGCGTTAATGCCTGCTCCAAGGCACAATTAACTATACCTGTATCACCGCTGACAGATGTTTGTCTTAATATAACCTTAAAAGCCTTAAAGACTCAATAATATTCCTACATCAGTACTTCACTAACCTCACCTGTGGAAAATTTCTTCCTGTTACACTGTATTTTCTTTATTGCAATTTAAACTCTTCATTTTCTGTCCTAGCCTTTTGGAAACTTGAAAACATTTATAATTTCTCCACTACATCATTCAGCCTTCTCTTCTTAAACTTAAGGATAGCAATTCCATTTTTTTCCTCATAGGTAAAATTTCATAGATCCCTAATAATTTTCTTTTCCATCATTCGGCATTTTTCTGATTGGCACACAGTTCTTACAAAGTCTTATCTCACTGTTGTTCTGCATGATAAGATTACTTCAGGTATCTCTTAGGACATATTCTCATTTATAATCTGGAGATGGTATTTGTTTTTTAGTGGCATAGTGATATTGCTGACTTATGTTTATTTGTGAAGTCAGCATGACAGCTTATCTTTCAAACCTGTCGTCTAGCCATGTGTTTCCTAACCTTTATTTGTACATTTAATTATTCTTGTATAAGCATACTATATTATCCATATTAAATGGAATACTCATTTTTCCAGATTATTATTCTCTATTCTGTCAAAAATATTTTGCATTTGAATCACAACCCTTATTCCAATACTCATGACAATATAAAATACCAGGCCTAGCACAAATTCCCTTGAGTCTCCCCCATGCATCCTTGTATTTGATAGTAAACCAGTTACTTCTACTTCATAGTAAACAGTTACTCTACATAGGCCAAGATATTTGAATGAGACTGCACCTACTATACATTTATTGTCATCTAGACCTACTTTGCTCACTGTGGACCATGTGAAATAGCCTTATTAAAATCCAAATATACAACACACTACTTTACTGCTCAGAAGGCCAGTACTTCATTTTATAAGGAAATTAAACTTCTCTGACATGATTTGTTCTTGAACAGCATACACTAGCTGTTACTCATCTCCTCATTTTTCTTTTAAGTGGTTATATATTATTTTTCCAGAAACAGAAATTAAGCAGATTACAGTGCGTTGGCTATTTGTGTTCCTTTCCCTCTTCCTCATAGCTCTTTTTTCCACGATCTCACTTGCTCTTTATGAGTTCTCAAATATAAATGAGAATGGCACACAAATCTTTAAATAGAATACAGTTTAAGTTAATCAGAATACGACACCAAGTTGGGCAGGAGTGTTCATCTGCTTGAGGGTAGTATGGCTCTGGACAGACTGGATCAATGGGCCAAGGCCAATGGTATGAGGTTCAACAATGCCAAGTGCCAGGTCCTGCACTTGGGTCACAACAACCCCATGCAGCGCTACAGGTTCAGGGATGTGTGGCTGAAAAGCTGCCCGGTGGAATAGGACCTGGGAGTGTTGGTCGACAGCTGCCTGAATATGAGCCAGCAGTGTGCCCAGGTGGCCAAGAAGGACAACAGCATCCTGGTCTCTATCAGGAACAGTGTGGCCAGCAAGACTAGGGAAGTGATTGTTTCTCTGTACTCAGCACTGGTGAGGCCCCACCTCGAGTACTAACCTTCTCAAAGGTGCCAGCAGGATGCTATTAGATGCCTCATAAGCCTTCTCTTCTCCAGATCAAGCAAGCCAAGGTCCTTCAGCCACTCTTCATAAGGTGGATGTCTGCTGGACTCAATCAAATTTCTTAGTATCTTTCTTGTACTGTAGAGCCCAGAATTCTGTTCTCAAGAGAGCCAAGTAACAAGGAATAACCACTTCCCTTGATCTATTGGCTATGTTACAGCCTGGGGACAGCTGAGTACAATTGCAGGGTGTTATTCTGTGGTATATTCTTCTCTGGCTGGAGCCACACTCCCAAAGTAGCCAGCTGTGCACTGAAACTACCTTGAAATTACCAAATGAGCCAAGTTTGCTTAGCAACACACCTTCCTGGCTTCATAAAAGTACGCATTTGATAAAAGGTTGTTCTTTGGTGGTTGCTGCAAAATACTATGGCTGCAACCACTGCCTGCTTAGTCAGTCCCTCTTTCTACTGTCCAGCTGAGGCAAGTTTTTGCACTGGCAAATCATTTGGTTTGGTGACCAACCAATGGCAATACCATTTTTGCACTGGCAAACACAGCTGCTCACAGGTAGTATGCACAAACACAAGGCACAGAGAGGGAGAAAACCACAGCAAAAACAGTCTTTACTTGGATATAAAATAGTCTCCTTTCTACACAAATTTTGTTCTTATGACCAGATTACCTTTGGGTGAAAGGAAAGATTCTCCTTGAAGTTTAGTTGCTTCCAAGTATGTCTGCAATGGCTTATAATTCTCAGAAGAAATTCTAATTACACTTGAAATGTTAATCCCAAGATCAGCCATCACAGGCAACAGCTGTGGGTCGTGGAAATCCAAAATTATAAAGTAATGATGGGCACCATCATCTGGTTCATCATCTGTTCAAAACACAACAAAAACAGATTAGAGCAAGGACATTCAACAGATAAACAAAATCCAGTTTTTTTCTTGACTATATAGGGATACTGTAAATTAAATGCAGAGAAACAGTTTCTTTTATAACCACATTGGGACAATTACATCTAAGTTTCAAAACATTATGTGCATTAGACTGAAGTCTTTTGTAGCAAACCACCTAGAACTCAGCAGGAAGAATACAAGTCAGAAGTAATAATTGTTCGGACAAGCACTAGGAGAAAAACTGGAGGAGCTGATTATAACCAGAACGCTAGCTGTAGCAGCATTTCTGTAATTGCTTCTCTTTAAGAAGGAGTTTAGTGTCAGGACACACTCACATGCTCTAATGGTAGTTTAAGCTATCCTATTTTATCCTGCATAAAGCTGGCCAGGGAGCACACACAGAGTAAGTTACTATGTCTTAGATGAGAGATTACATTAGCTGTAATAATTCTGAAGGATTAGCTGCAGGTGTGACTTCAGGTCACGGGACTCATTCATCCAAAGGAGAAAAAAAGGGGCAGAAAAAAAGGTAGGCTGGCACTGACATCTGCCTGTGCTCCCGTCTATAGCCAGGGCTGTGCAAATGCTGCTACCACCCGGAGCAGCAGGCTGGCAACACGGTTCTCTCTCCTGCTCTTGTAACATTATGTAAACATAAATGAACTTAGGAATTTGGAGAAAGACTGACTAAGGAAGCAGCCACCACAGTCCAGTACCTAAAATGCATAAAGCAAAATCAAAACCAGAAGAAAATTAGTCCATTGCATCACTGCTAGTATTGAAACTGAACTACATATTTTGATGCCTCAGCTACTGCAGGAAGAAAAAGCATGAGCACATACAATTACGGAGCATTAATTATTTCTAACAAACAAGACAGATGTCTGCATAGTGACTTACAGAGATCCAAAAATTCCAATGCATACGTGCTGAAGAGAAGACTGACTGCCATTCAACAGTTATAATTATGATTATGCTAATAATCATGACAAGTTGATAATAATCAGTCAGTTCTAATAATTGGTGACTAGTTATACTCAAATGATGAAAGAAATCAATGCACGTGATCTCAAGATTACTCAAAAGCAGAAATATCCCATTTCAGAAAGGTGATAATCTACTAGGGATGAATGATAAAATGACTGTCAGGTCCCAGAAACAGATAAGGATTGTCTTTGAGTTCAAGACATGGTCATATATAAGCAATAGTTCAGACTACTCTCAAGCAGAAATTGTGGCATTTTTCTCTTTTTTTTTTTGTGCTTGATACAGCTATATTAAAACAAATATAAACAAGAGAGGTTGAGATTGGATATTAGGAAATATTTCTTATTTCTTCACTGAAAGGGTTGTCAAGCATTGGAACAGGCCGCCCAGGGAAGTGGTTGAGTGATCTTAAAGGTCTTTTCCAACCCAAATGATTCTGTGATTCGATCAGAGTGGCCAGGAGTGCTGAAAAAAATTTTCACTGTATCAGCTTTCAGGATCATCCAAGGTTCTTCGTGTCTTCTGCTCAGACTCCTATAAAATATGGAATATGCATGAAGATTTTTAAAGTACTATATTCTTAGTAGAGAAGTTTCACAGATCTACATGTTCTTGACACTGAGAAATGGAGCTGGGACCACTTTGTCCCAAGACAAAAAACAAAGCTTTAGCGTGAGGTCCTTGAGAACTTTAATTGCCATGTTCTCGAGGAAAGATAGAAAATCTTGACACAGTTGTTTCACCCCACTTAATGTTCACTTAGAATAGTTTCCAGAAGTTTTGGCAATACTAAATTTTCTCTTGGTATGGATTTCCAGACGGAACTGTCAGGAAGAATGAAGAAAGAATTACCTCTCCATAAAACAACAGTTATGTTTTTCCTGTAGCCTAGAGTGAAGGGTTTGAGGGGTGCTGGCCTTCTTAGGGCTACAGGTTCCTCCTCATTGCCTTCCTCAGCACCACTAAAGGAAGTAGCAAGGTTAGATTACCTTTTATGTTGTTAGGTAGTTCCTTATTGTCTTCAGACTGGAAATCGATCCACTGAATACAATTTTTTTGTGTGTGAGTCAGAATAATTTTTTTTATTATTAAGGCCAACTGTGTGGATGCACAATGATTGCGGTGAATTGTTCAGAATGGCTTCAGCTCAGTACAGTCATGACTGTAAAATTAAACATAGCACAAGTGACCAAGCACCAAATACCTCAACAACTTCTCCTTTGAGGCAATCTGCAACTATTGCCCTTTTTTTAAATATGCTTGGGACTAATGAGACAAATCCAAGTCAATAACATCATAGTTTAACAGCAGTGCTAACAGTTCATAATATAAAGCTAGTAAGCATACTAAACAAGGATACTTTTCCTGGCTGTTAATTTTTGAAGGCAATTTGTATTTTCCTTACTTTGTCTTCTCGTTAACTGTGACTAACAAGGCAGCAGAGCATGGGTATCTTATACAGGTACCTAATGTTGTCTGCCATTCCTCAATGCAGCAGGGAGCAAAAATGTTGGAGCAGGTAAAATTGTTTCTACGGGGCCTAGTGGAAGCACATTACTACCCACCCAAAGCCACTCTGCACTGTACATTCTGTACCAATTTTAGTAAGATGACATGATTTCTCGACATCACTTTTGCTTGGATTCTTAAAGGCATGAATGCTTCTTTGAATACTTCTTTCAGGTCCTGAAAAACCTTAAAATCATCAAAAGAATGATGTTATGGCCAGGCCTTATCTGAAAAAATTAGGAGCTATGCACATAGAGCTACTGTTCTTGCTTGCTTTTAACAGCTTCACTAAAATTCAGACTTGCTCTAAACACCTGGACTGATGCTTAGATGCTTGAAGAGTGCCATTGATCATGAATGAGATGCAGATGAAGTTCTGATGAAAGAGTGAGGAAAACCTGCAGCAGTTCAACTAGGGAATAGCAGGTACACATGATGCATCCAAAAATCAGCAAGTGCGTCTCAAGCGGGAGAGATCCTGTTTATGTTGATGTAGCTCAAACATATTATGGTCCAAATTAAATATAACTGTGATCTAATGAGGAAAGCTATGCACATTCTCCAATATTTTTTGTTCCTGTGAAATTTGTAACCGTGGGTGCTATGTATTAAGGATATAGATTTTCTCAGCACTAGTTAGCATATTATTCTTTACCTCGTATAGCTCATTTCTGGAGTAGATTTCTTCTATCCACATGTTTTGACAGCAAATGAAATCATATTGCTCTTTGTACAGAACCTGGCTTCATCCCCAGATGATGTTAGAGAGCTCTGTTACTTTATAATACAAAGAGAAAGCCACCTTTGGATACTGACACAAATGCATTTAGTTATTCTGAAATCTTTCTGTAAGAAAGGTTTTCTGTAGGATTTGTTTAGCCACTTTCTTTTAGTCTTACACATGCTAAAACATTTTGATGTTGACATGCTACATATACCTCATCTGTATTTTATTTCTTGGACTGTACAATCTATCCTAATACTAAGCAGAACATAGTGTCCTCCTCAGATGCAAAGTGGCAATTCTTTAATATTGCCAAATAGATCTTGATCTTTCAACGTGGAACAAAACAAAGTACTCAGTTAGAAGCTAGGTTGCAAAATTTCTAGCATATTTATTAGGAGTATATTTGCATTTTTTTTTACATACCAATGTATTTGTCTTCCTCTTCCACTTCTCCCCGTCGCTTCAATTGGGTGTCCTTTTTAACAGTGGCTGGTGCTAGCAGGCCTACTTCTGTCTTTTTTCCTTTCCTTTCTTTCTCAGCTGTCTTGGTACTAGGGAGGTTCTCCTTCTTGCCAGGAGATTTAGCTTTCTCTTTCCCTCCATCTTTTTCTTTTTGTTGCTGCTCTTCTGCCTGACAAGATGAACAAACTAAGTTTTCATTACAGCCTTTGTGCAGAACAAAGGGCAGACTGCTGTAAAATTATAGTGGTTCAATTTTTTTATTTGAATACTTTTCCCTCTCAGCCACTATAATGTTGATGTGGTGAAGCTGCCTTGAACATGCTGCTTTATCCTTCTCAAACACACCATTCAGTTTATTGTGTTCTTACTAAATCATAGTGTTAAGACTTCACATTAAAAAGGAACTGTGAGAGGCAGGTAGATATTATACCCACAAAACTAATGAAATGCATACTGGTAGAAAGATGAGTAAAGAATCACTGAGCTTTATTTACTGCCTCTACAGCACTTGCATCAGCCAGAAACCTTCCATAGACTGCAGGGAAATAAGACAAAAATTCAATTTCTGTTAAGTCTTTAGCATCTCTGTTAACACTCTTGAGTATGGTGTAAAATGGTACCAGCACTATTTTTCTTTGATGTAAATATCTGCCTGCTATAAACTAGAACCAAGAGTCTTGTGCTCATTTCACACAGGATATTACTCAGCCATTCTCATTATTTTCAAACAAAAACACCTACAGTAAGTTATGCTCAGTAATTTAAGAGAAAAGAATGAAAAAAGATTTTGTAAGTATCCCAAAGCCTCACACTATAAATCCAGGAAGCTCAGAGTCAGTCTAAAATTAAAATAATCCATAATACATTAAGGTAAAGCGAGGGGCTGTAAGAGCAAGAAAGCCTTCACCTTATTTCTACCCAGCAGCAGTACTACCGACTAATTATGCAAAAATGACATTCAAGGATTGTAAAGGTAAATTAAATACAATAAAATGATATTAACTTAACTTACTGTTACCATCCTGCTGGTGTCACTTTAAAGGCTATTAAAGCAATGAGAAAAGCTCTCCTTGCAAATGAGATAGGGCAGCTGACTCCACACAGTTGCTCTCCCTAGATCCAGCTGGAAAAGCAGACTTTCCAGCTGTAGAAGTTGTGTTTAGCTCAAATTCAAAACCAAAGCAGAAAATCTTTTCCTGCTTTTCCCTTCTTCATGAATTCCTTTTCTGTAAAATTTAGAAATGTCTCCAAGGGATTCTTAAAATTATTTGTGCTGTGAAATGGAGGATTTGGATGCTATCATTATTTTCTTTCAAATTTATTCCACTTTGGACATTTAAAATCAAAGTTTTTGATAGTACTACTTTGAATTTTAAGCTGATGAACACATCAAAACAGATGATACAATCATCAGGCTACAAAGTTCACAATCAGCTTTATCTATTGCACCTGCATCATTTTATGCAATTAAGTCTCAAATAAGCAGAGACATTTCTGAAGTTTCGAAGACTCCCACAAAGAATACTAGCTGACCTTAATACCTCAGGAAGAAAAAGCTCTCCTTTCTAGGACTCTTTCCTTTTCCTCTCAGTGTCATATTTCTCCTTCCCTACAAGGTGCAGCTTTTTGTGGAGTTTCTAATCTTCCATTAGCTTTACATTCTGTACTTTTGTTATTTTAAGCTTCACATTACAGAATATTACTACCTCAAACAGTTTTCTAATTCAGAGACACTTCTCTTCTACTTATTAATTTAAAAGCATACACCTATCAATTTAGGACAAGCTTCTGCTCCTAATGAAATAATGGTTTATTTTTGTCTATTCTAAAAAAAAAGGACAGTTATGTTGGTTTTCTGGGAACTGGTCTGCTAGTAAAATCCTGCTTTCAACCCCTGAGTTGTTGGCAATGGAACTTGTACTATACAAGTTAGTTGGAAAGGACTAAAAATTTTATGGCAGACAATTTAGAGTTAGAATTCTAAATTAAAAGCTAGTTCTGCCCATTCTGTACTGCAGAGCATCCTCATGGCCAAGAGCCCTCCCAATTCTTGACTCTGTCTTTGTCCTTCAACTGCTGCTCTCATGTTTGCCTGTCATGCTTTGGTATAGACATAATCCAGAGGAGATGACAACTTTCTCCAGATTGCTTGGCTAAAACAGAGAAATTCTAAGTTCCAGAGATCCTTCAACCTTCAATACTGACTATTCTCCAATTCTGCAGGGAAATAAAATTATAGTTACAAAAATAATCTTGCCTAATCAAATCTAAGGGGTCCATTTTAATATTGAAGTGCCTAACCTTTAAACTTCAAATTTTTGTTTTACAGTTTACTTATCAGCACTGACTGATATCTAAGAGAAAAGCCATTTTTGTTCCCTTCACTATAAAAATCTGCTCTATAGGTTCAGCCTCCCAATTTCTCTTCAGATTGAAAACACATTTTTTTCTTCTCAGATTCTTCATATATTGCTGTGGTTTACATTATCATTTGCTGATCAATTTTGCAAATGACTTCTATGGGAACAGGACACAACTTTAATTTATCACCTAGCATTTAATTTTCTTGTGCTTGCCCACTATACTTCAACCACCAATTCCTACAAATAGAATTATTGATAAAGAAATTTACAGATTTTTCAACTACACAAAATCCATGAAACCATTTTCTTCATGCATCTCTCACATGCAGACTGCTTAGGTCTCACGTCATCACATTCTACATTATAGTTTTTGATCAATTAACAGGGTAAACTATTGCAGCAGCTATATGACCTTATGATAATGGTCTTCAGTTGCATGAATGTTTGCTGGAAAAGGACTATCACAAAGACCAACTATTCAGTAAGTTGTTGAAATGTACCAGTGACTTTTTTTTTTATTTAATTACAGATGTTAGAAAGCAATCACAGATCTGATCTGATTGTGATTCTGTGCAAGCTTGTTGAAATTCCTCCTAGAACACATAAGCAATCTGATTGAGGCAGTCTTGGAGCTAGTAGTGACAATCTTGGAGAATATGTGGAAGTGAGTTTTGGGAACACTGGAAAATGTGGTACCCAGTTCTGAAAAGCAGACTTCAAGATATGAACTATCTGGAGAGTGTTCAGAGGAGAGGAACAAACATAATCAAAAAGTAGAAATCATGACATACATTTGGATCTGTTTAGTTAAATATGTAATGGATTTTTGCAGAATCAAGGGTAAGAACTGTTGTCCTCCTACACAGTGAGAAGCGAAGCAGTAATGGGTTTAAATTAAAGCAGGGTTGATGAGGTTAGAAACCTTTTCCAAATGACTATATTGCAGAGATAGGTGATCAGTAATACCGATTGCCATAGAAAAGTCAAAGCACAGCAGTGGAAGGTTTTAAGAAAAGGTTCAAACATCTGCCAGGAATAGTTTATGTAAATTTTATCCTGCCTTAGTGCCAGAGGATGGAAAAGATAACTTCTCCAACTTTCCTCCAGAGAGGTCATTCATGGTAATAACTTCTTCATAGTGCTGCTCTGCATCTATCGTTGATACCTCTCAAGTAATAACTTCTCCTACCTTTACTTCAGCAGAGATATATTCAGCTGAAGACAGTTTCTAGCTCTATTTTCTATTGGTTCTAAGACTCAGCTAAGACATTACTACTTTTCACTCTAGCAAAGAGTTCTTGCACAGTATTTTTTTTCCCGTCTTACCTGCATTTGAGTAATTGAGAGCTTCTTCCCCAAAACCTAATTAACTTAAAAAGATAAATTTCTATTCACACTTCTCTACAATTACAGATCTAGGAAGTTAAGCATGAGAAGAAAGCTGAATTTATGGAAACTGCACAAGAACAGAAGTGTCTTCATAAAGTTAATTAAGCATCCTTCCTAAGGCATACTATAGTACCTTCTTTTCAGTTTCTCTTCTCTGAAGGTCCTTCTGTTTGAGACAAAGCAGTTGAAATTTCAACAGCTTTCCAGTTAGTGTTACAGGAATTTCTTCCCCCCTGTCCAGAATAGCTTTGGCTGCTTCAATCACCTGCAGAGAAAAAAAAACAAAATAACTATTACTTGTATAGTTTTAAGATTGCATTTGACACACATTTTGCATGCTTAAACAAGGACGTGCTGTCTCACATTTACAATGCATGGGTCAAAATGGCCACGCTTTCAGAAAAACATCATCTCAGTAAGATGCATAGCTATTCTTCGGTTCCTAAGACCTCAAATGAAGTTATATCTGCTATAGTATGAGATAAAACTAGAATGGAGACCACTTCTATGATTTATGTCAAGGTCAACAGACACACAGTTCTCACAGTGAAATGTCATTTTTTTTTAGGTTTTAAACAAAGGAGCAACATTGAGCAACTACTTATTGTGAAGCAATAAATTGAAAAGCATTTAACAGATAGCAAATCAAGGGGAATAGTTTGGAGTACTGTTTACAAAGTGACTAGTGTCTGAGGCACTAGCCCTGAATGAAAGATAAAAGTTTCTTGAAGGGAATTCGAGAGGGTCTGTCTTGGTGAAAATACACCCCCTCCCTGTGTAATTCTGATTCTGTTGGTATGCAGACTAATTGGGGTGAAATAAGGCTATTGAGTTTTCTTAGGGTGATGACAGCAGCGGGAACATACAGCTGCATTGTCCAGATGTGTGGCATTGACAGGCTGTTTTATGACTATGTTTTTTACAGCTTGTTTCCACTAAATTTCATACAACTCACTAACATCTGGGCCGTTTTCCTTGGAGCCTCATAACCACTTTATTTACTGCGAAAAAAATAAAATAACATAAAAATACCATAAAAAGTTGTTATATGTTTCTTTTCACTTGTGTTGTCTCTGTAATAAAGTTCACCTATGTAGGAAGCGCTGTTGAGGAATAATATAACCATAATATTTTCCTACTTTTGTTTTTAAGCAACCATCAGCTTTATTTATAACCATGGGCTGAATTAGGTGTTACTCAAATGTTCTGACATGTTTCTCTTTTCCCCTCTTGGAGCAATTACAGTTGGGCACATATGGTGTCAATTTTGCTTGCTAACATTCAGACAATGAAGGTGCACACTGCATCTCACTGAACTGTGTCTTGTCTAATGCAAACACCACCACCAGCTTTGAGCTTTCATAGCTTCTTGCCCAGCTTAGAAATTTTGACTTCTCAAGTAAAACCTAGGTAAGCAGACATAGCCACTAAAAATGCTTCTCTGAATAAAACAAAGCCAAAATGGAATCCAGACTATTATATGTTGAATTATTGTTTCATACAAATGAAAGCAAAATACAGAAAGAGAAATCTCTTAAAATTCAGATTTTTTCTGAATCGCATACAGGGAGACAAAACAACCAAAATCTTTGCATTTAGAAATCCTCCCAAGGCAATCCTGCCCCTCAAACACTAAGAAACCTGATGATCTCCTTAACATACACATGGTTAATATATCATGATTAAGATCAGTTCTGCTTTACATCTTTCGTATTCAGAGTAAGACTACTTACCCGTCACTATCTCAACAAGACAACCATAGAAGGCTTCTGGAAAGACTCCCTTCAACTTCAGAGTCACGGCAGAAAATCAAGGGTAAGTTAAGAACAGACTTAAAAACTCCCACAGACTGTAAGCACACCAGAAACTACTAGCTATTAAAAAAAAAAATTGTCACCCAGTGCTAGGTACACAAATCTGCTCTGAAAGAAAGAGACTTTGGTAGAAATATCACAGTAATATCCCTTAGAGAGAAAAATTCTCACATAGTTTTTTTTTTTTTTGCAGAAGTGGTGTTAACAGCCTATGGAAAGGGATGCTTCCCAATTGCCTAGTCTAGATGAGTTGCATATTTCTTGAAACACAATAGAGGGGAAGCAGAGGGATTCTGGAAGGATTCCTGACAAGTGTATATATAGTAACCCGGCTCGATGGCAGTTGCTGATTTATTGTTCATGGAAGAAGGAAGGAATGCTTAGACTCTTTTACAATCCATTCTTCCTGAGAAGTTCAAAGCATTTTACCAGTCAAAAGCAATGCATCATGATTATTCCTATTTTGTAGATAGAGAATGCAGAAATGAAGAGACTTGTCCAAGGTCTATAGTGAGCTGGACAATTCTGAGTGGGTGGGAAGGACAAATTTTCTTACGTGAGGTGAGAAGTATAAACCAAACTATTAAACAGGAGTACACTCCATGACTCCATGACTGTGGAAAGAGGTCAGACAAATAAGACAAAGATAAAATGAGCACACTACATTTGGCAATACAAAGAAAGCAAATAGTTTTCATACAGCAATGTAAAATCTGCTTTATGCATAAACAAACAAAAAAACCAAACTTTCATCACTTCTAGTTTAAAGACAGAACATAGATCAATCCATGCACAGTAGATAAAAGAAATTAAATTTATTACATTTATGCATGTTTACTTCATCTGTAGCCCCGTGAATTATGCAGGCACCTGGCATAAACAGTTAAGAATCCACAGAGCCCCAGTTGAAAAAAAAAAAAAAGCTGAAGACAAAGACTTGGTAGGAGTACAGAAGGAATTTTTTGGGATACTATGAAGTGGATTCATTTAAGATTGGCTATACTTCATCCTGCCAGTGATGACCTTTTTCTTATGTGAGAAACCATGGAAACTTGGATGGACAAACTTGGTTAGGTAGGGCCTCTTTTCCTTTAAAGGAAGAGGAAACTTAGCATTCCTCACACAGCAGGGGTCACATTTGTGAAGTGCAGAAAGGCTTTAGTGACAAAATATTTGATCTCATATGGTGGCAGTATGAACCATGCAGAGATTTTGCTGCCTGGTGCAAAGGGCATGTATTTCAAGCCATTCAAACACTGCATGAGCGCTTGTAAGCGACACTACACTATTGGCAGATGCCAGTGCCATTGAGATAGGAGACGCAACTTAAAAGTTAGGGAAACATTTAAAGCCAGAGTCTTTATGGTATCTTTCTTTGAAAGGCCTCCTTTTCAATATACAGAACCATTGTGGCTGCTAAGTCATAATCAGAAAAGCTTTCAAAGTGATAAATTGCATTATCAACTTTCACAGCTTTATCACTGCTTGGAAGCAGTAGCATCACTTGCTGTGAACAGCGGTCAGCCCATTTCATAGTGTAGTTCTCTCATATCCAGGGTGAGTTTTCTAAACCCCTGTTTTCCCTCTTGTACTTGAAACTGTAAGAAATCCAGGGCATCACATATACCTCAGACTCACATAACACTTTCTAAAAGAAACATAATGGTTTGTAGAAGTCCTGAGTAATTCAAGTCCCTTAGTAGCTGACACAGTTCAAGTCAATTTGAAGCAGGAGAGTCATCACTCAAGAGGCTATATGGATGACACATACCATCCAAGTTATTATTTACTGTTCAAATGTATTTTCCTAAGCAAGCTAATAAAACCAGGGTGGGGAAAAAGTGATCTTCACTTATTACAATCTGCCATCAGTATCATGATGCCCTCACAAGCAGCTTTCAAGACAGACTAGAGAACAAAAGCTACATGTGTCATACTGATAAATTTCTTGTGTCCAAAGAAGACTACTTTACACATACTATTTCTGAATCTACTGATGTCCTTTCATTGACTACAGCATACTACGATCAATCATTTTGAAAGAATACTAGCAAGGTGCTGGGCTAACTGAAACAACTTCTTTCAGATCACACCTGCAGTGTGTTAAAAGTCAATTTAGTCTCTACTATCAGACCATTCACCTAATTTCATTTTTCCTTTAAGAACCTCTCCCAACTATGATGTCAAAACATCACTTGTTTAATCGTTATCCTTCGTTCGTGAATTAATGACTCACAATTCAAACTGAGTTTAACGACTCATGTAAATCAGTAAATCAATTGCATATCTGAACAGAGCTTCATATAGAACTTATATATCCACAAGGTAGACTGTAAAACTTAAGCTAAGCCAATTAATCATCTTCATTAATCAATGAAGACTCTACCAACATGTATTCCAGAGAATTAAAACATACTAAAGTGGATTTGACGACTCCTTCTGCCCCTCACATTCCTTTCCAAACAAACCTACTAAAATAACAATAGGAGACTCTCACTAGTGAGCAATACTGAGCAAATATGAAGGCTGTTCATGTACCAAATATCTGCCTTTCGGTTGTGAGAACGTTTCTCAAAGCAGCAGCAATGGCTCCTTGTGCTCTAGAAAAATATGTTGTCACTCGTATGAGTGAGTCTGTTGTTGCCAAATCAGCTTGATCTGGTTAGCAGAAACCTAGTTAGAAACATCCATTGTAAGAAGGTCTGTTCTTTAAACCTCTCTCTACAGAAAATGTGCAACCTGAGGGCATATCTTAACTGGTTTAATCTCAGCAATGCAGAATGAGAACTTTCTAAGACATGTGTACAGCGTATGTGTCTTAGTGTTACAAGTACTTAAACAATGTTTTAAGGGAAATACAAACAGGTGAATAACCTAATTTAAGTAAAAATGAGAAAATACATTACATAAAAATTAGGATGACTTTTCACCTCGATTTTACTAAAGAACTCATACAAGAGTTCTCACCATCTGTGACATGTACCTCCTATGGCTTCCTGACCACCTAACTGCTACCAAAACAAACTGTTTTAAAGGAAGAAAAAAATAGAATACAAATATCCAGTGATTCCAAAGATCAGTTATTATCACTGCTATCTCAGGAAGGAGGAGTTTTATGCATATGGAAGGTTTTCTTATGTGACCCCTCAGGTACCAGTTTCCTTTTAACACTCTGATTGGGGGAAGACAGTTGAAATAGCATTTAAGTGATTCCTGAAGAACTCCTATAGAACTCAGACCCTCTTAAAAAGAGAGGACAGGACAGTCCACTGTGATCTGTGCTCAGAAGATATATATTGCTATGATCAAATCTTGAAATGTTTACATTTCAGTCGTATGAATCTGCCCAGCAAGTCATTCCATTGTGGAGTAGCATATTTTATGCTTCCGAGAAGTAAATTGTCTCCAGTAATTCCAGCCAACTGGATCTACACAATGAACATTACAAAGCTAAATGATTTAGTCACGGTTTTCTAACATTGCATCTGGCTAGGAAAAGAACCCAGAGGCTGAACAAAAATATTTAAGAAGCAAAGTTGTCTCATCAACCCTTGTGCTGGCAGAACCCATTTAGCTACATCTTGCCAGAGTTTCCTAAGCCACCTCAGAACTCATGGGCAAGGAAGCCCCAATAGCCTTGTAGGCTTGGCACCACAAAAGTCCTAAGCAGGACCTTTCCACCTTGGTCTGGCTTTGCAAAAGGTCTTTTAGGCATTTTTTTTTTCCTTTGGCAACAAAGGATTCTGGGATTAGCCGCTCTACTTGAGAAAAATGTCTTGCACTCTATTATCCTTAATTAATCAATTAAAGTCACCTGAAATTTTTGAAGGCAACAAAACAGAGAACAGCATTTCCTTTGGCTACTCCAGAGAGTCCCTCTACCAATTTAAGGATGACATTCTTACAGATATAATTGCTGTTTGCTCTAGTTGCACAGAGATTTCAACAAAACCTGCACAGAAAAAGCAGGAAACTTTATACCAAGTTGTATGCACGCAGGAAACCTCATAATCTAGGAAGCAAAACCAAGGTCTCACCAGTGTTCTAACGCAGGTTTTAAATAGACGGATTTCAAAAGGTATTAGTTTTTTCCTAGAAAATAAATTGTCAGCAATTTTGAGTTTTATGAATAGACTCAGGCCAAATAATTACAACTATCAGTAGTAAAATAATATTACATTCATAGGACATTGCTTCTAGAATTCTAAAATTAGGATTATGAAGAAGAGATGCTATTCTGAAATGGAAAGAAAAGATGAACATGTTCGGTTGTCTCATGTAAATAATAGAACCTGACCTCTCAGACTTTAGGAAACAGAAAATTAGAAGACACAGATTGTTTTCCTGCAGGAGCTCAAGACTTCACCCCAGTTTCAGCATTTGAAAATCCTGGTACTTCTTCACATGACATAAAAACCTTAGAAGGGTCCATGAAAATGGATACTGAACTGGAGAGACTTTAGAAATTGATTACAAACAACTACAATTTCTAAGACTAACTGATTCATAGTAACAACAGTTCAGCCTCATGCAATAAATAAATCCCAAATGGGAGGCATATAATTTGATAACTCAAAGGACTACACAGGCCACTATTGACCACGCAGTGGCATCAGACGCTCTGACGATGGCAAAGGCTGATGCAAAGACATGGTGGTACGTTTTTACTCTGGGTAATATTCTTTTTAGCTGGCATGGGTTTCCTATATTTGAAATAAAAATCCCTTTGCTGTTATCCGAGGCTTACAACTATTTACCTGTTCACACACACACCTCTAATGCCACTAGGATGATCTAGGTCGTTAAGACATCCATACTGGACTGGCATATAGAACACAGAACTAGACGAGAGCTTCACTGTTCTGGAAAGGCAGCTGAACCCATGTCAATGCCTTTTCTTTTGTCGGGACATTTTCTTTTGTTTCCATTTGGCCAAGTTATGAGAAGGCATTTGACAATGATATTCTAATGATATTCTATTCTCTTGGATATTGGTGCTAGCAAGGCAATTGTCTGTCCAAGCAATTCAGCAAGCACTAAGAAGTCCACCAGTGAAAGGCATTATGAAGTAAGAATCAAGGTGAGCAGGACAGGTAGAAGCCTGTGTAGCTTTTTCTCAGTGAGTTCTAGTAAAATCTTCAAGATGTAGGAAATACTGGAACACCTTAACATTATCTAGGAGGAATGTGGATAACCTCAGTATGCAGTACATCTGAAGATGCCAAAGATTTGTGGCCAAAGATAGTGCCTGTTTGGAATAGTTTGGCACAGCCATAGGTTGTCCCTATTCAGTTGGCAGCAGAGCTAACAGAATTGCTTGTAAAGGTCTCCTGTGAGATAAAGAGAGGGGTAAATCTAACCTCAGCTGATATGTGAACACCGGTAGTCTTCCATAAGGCTTATTCATACTGATATTCACAAATTGCTGAAGACCAATGGGAGTTGTGAAACTTGCTAAACCTAAGCTAACAATTTTTTTCTTTAACATCCTTTTAAGTAAACTGACCTAAACACTTGGACCCAGGAGGCAGAGTAGTTAAACTCTCCTCAGAAGACAAGACAATAAATATCTCAGGTAAATGTACCCCTCAGGTAAATGATACAGTGGTATCATTTACAAAACATACTATATCCTGTACTACAGTGTACCTGGTAGGAACTTGGTAACACATACAACAGAGCTAAAAACAGATGGGTTGATAGTGCCCACAGCAGGATTTAAAGTCCCTTATCCTTCCCTGTAGCCAGTACCTCCCTAAAAGGCATTTTCATTTAACAACAATTCCCAAATATTTCTTGAGCATTAATCCTCTGCATATCCATACAGTGTAAGGGCCAAGCCCTTCTGCAATAAAATTCTCTTAACTTGCATCCACATAATAACACTTGACAAAGGCTGACTAGAGAACTGTTCCATTTTATTACAACATTTAAGACCGCAATATTTGTTTTGCTCTGAACGAGAATGAAAAATAAAATTAAATCTTTCTATCCTTCTGACCATTCAGCATGGCTGCCAAAGTTGTTTTTACTGTCAAACCCTCTCATCAAAACAATGGCACCAGAAAAGTTTTGGCTCCTGAGCGTTCCATTTTACAAAACTTTTAAAATTAATTTTGTTTTACAGTGGAATGAAAACAAAATCTTTCTAACTTTTATTACGTAATAGAATTCTACTGACATACATTTTTAGACTGAAAAGGCTGGGTTTTAATACGACTAGCTCTACTTTTGAGAAAGCCTACTCTTGAAGACAACCTTTCTGATGGTGTTTTGTCAAAATCTATATGCTTCCACAAAAATATGTCACATTTTATTATATGTTTCCACAAGAAACCAAAAGGCTTCCTTAAAAATACTCCTGACTAGCATAATTTCTGAAAATTTTTTCTTCAGTGACACATAGCCTGGCTACTAACAAGTCTTTGCTCTCCTCCAGATGCCAAACAACTCACAACAGCTTGTAGTTTTTGGGTGAAAATACTTCTTACCATAAGCAATATGTCTGTGACATTAAGAGTTTTGTTTTCTCATCAAGCTAAAACCAAAACTTTTGATTTTTCTACGCTAGGAATTTACTATAACATCCTTAACACAAAAATACATACATACTCCTTGTCCCTAGTGTTGCCCTCTTTTTTTTTTCCTTCTGAAGATATTTTTAGAGACTATGATGAGAGTCATGAGGGATGAAGATATTGTTAGAGACAGTGATGAGAGAGTCTAAAAAAGGGACATAAGACAATAGAAAGGTATAAGATAATAGAAAGGTACCAGGTATTTAAGACCTACTGAAGAGAAGACGTAAAAGTTATTTAGAAATAGAATAGCTATTCTTAACTGGATTCTTGAATGAAATTCACACGACTGGGGTGAGTAATAGAAGGCAGTTTTGAATAATTATGCACATGCACACACATTTTAAAATATATATTTGAAATATATATACACGGTATAACTATATATGATATAATCATATCTCATATATATAATACAATATATCATATATGTATAAAATTTCATAATACAGGAAGAGCACATATCCCAGGAACTACATGCACAGTTCCAATCTAAAGCAGACCTCCTCTCTACATCATGACGTGACCAGCACTTCAAACAGTCTTACCAGCAGCAACCCTCACTTCATGAGTCTACATTCTACACACTTCTAGCAAAGCACTAATTCATAGAGATGCTTATAAACTACTTAAAATCCACTGCTTCCTCGCTAAATTAATTCATTCTTTTTCCACTTCAGCTTGTTCATTGTTATATTTTACTATCCTACAGAAGTTCTTAGTATCTTGGGTTATGTGTTTGGTGTTGGAAGTGACAGGAGAGGAATCTGTTTCAATTACACCTAGAAAACCCAAGGATCCTTCTGTTTCTGCTACAGTCTATTGCCTATTAAGGCAAGAAGTACTGTGAACATTACACAGTTTCCCAAGGATTCTGACAGCACAATCTCAGTGAAAAAAACAAACCAAAGACAAAAAGCCCACGCACCATATAAATAATTTTAAAACAATGAAAGATTCTATTTCTAACCAATAACCTTTTAGTCCTCAAAATGAGCTGTACAAAGCATGAAATAATTAAGATTTATACGCAAGCACTCAGCTGAAGTGGATTTTACTGGAAAAACTGTGCATATTATGCTTGGCAGTAGAAATATTTAATTAGCAGGTCTCTCTGGTTTGTTTGTTGAAACTGCACAACGAGGTTGATATCTCAGTATGCCTGGTGATAAGGGTTGGCCATTATGTATATTGATTCAGACAGAAAAAAATGGCACTTCTGCTTTTATCAATCCAGAATTTTGAAGTATCAGAGTTTATACTACTTCCCTGTGAGCAAGGAAGTAAAATAAAGAAAGCTTTTGTATGAGAACCACTTGCCATGCAGATCTGGAAGCAAGTCAACAGGAGAATCAAAGAGGTCCTGTGTTCAGCCAGTGATGACAAGAAGTAGAACAACTTGTAATCAAAATTCTATATTCTCTTCTGTTTAAATATTAATAGTTCCAGTATGTGATATGCAAGCTAATGTTTGCTTGCTTGTCACATGCAAGAATCAAACAGAGATAATTCATTGCAATCAGATGGGTAACAAGATCCTGGATAGTCTGATTTAAGAGTCCTCACTATTTCAGATTTATGGAAGAAAAGCAAGAAAAATAAGAGAAAGACAACATATGCCAGCAGAGATAAAGACAATAACAGATTTTTTTTTTTTAAAAAAAAAAACTGTACCTGGAAAAAGTATCATTAGCATGGCATTGGTCTGGTATTAAATGGAAACAGTAGAACAGTCAATAAAGATGCAGGAAAAGCAGGGCTAATCAGTGATTATTCTGCTCTATATGCAGAAAACCAACGATAATATGGTTGTATCACTTCGTTAATAAGAAGTTATTTCCAACTGTATCAACAGGAAGTTGCAAAAGAGCACCTTCTAAAGCTAGGCATACCGAAACCCAGTAGACCTGGACAATGTAATCGAAGAGGTATTAAAAACAGGTAGCTGAAGAGCTCTAGATGCTGAATATTGACTTTAACCAACTCTTGGAGAACAAGGGCAGTTTTACAGTAAATAAAAGAAAGTTGATGTCACACCAAGGCTTAAAAAAGGGAAACTAGAATAACATATGTATTTTAAGTACTGGCAATGTAATGCTAATCATTGCAGAATAACAGAAGAGCTGATATTATTTCCTTAATGTCCTAACACAGGATTCTATGAACAACAAATGAAAAGAGGGTAAAATAATTATTGCCAATTCAATTTTGTTCTTTTTGAAAAAAAAAAAAAGAAAAAAGAAAAACGAAGGTGGCCTTCTCACAAACAGAATAGCTTTCTCTGGTAAGATTGGTTGAAACAGATAATATGGTATAGTGAAAAGCAGAATTCCCTAAGTATTCTTTGACTACTGGTTTAGAAAGCAGTGACAAAGATTAAAACTCATTAACTGACAGATCTAAAAATGCAATTACAAACAAGGAGTCATCACCAAACAGGTGAGTTTCTTGTGGGGTCTGAAGCATACAACATACTGAGACTACTCAATTTAGAAGTTTGTCAGTGATCTGGGAAAAGACACAAAGTCTCCAATTATAAGAGCTCCAGAAGACACAGTAACCATGAGAGATATAAAGAACGTAGTGGAAAACTCATTCATACAAATAGATTTGGTGAATGTAGTTAGCATAGAGCAAGAAAGAAATACAGTTTGATTTTGTAAAATTACAAGACTCATACCTCAGAAGAAAGAAACCAGGCTGAATTTACAGGATGGAAAACCTGTAAAGTGGTAACTTTGGGAAGGACTCATTGGTCAAGGATGAAGCAATCAATCCAAAATTACCTCTCAGTGCAAGGCAGCAGCCAAGATAACTTATGCAATCTTTAGATTTGTACACATTGAGCTATGAAATAGGAGTACATGCATTATGTTATGCTTATATTTGATAGGTATATAACAAAGACACTAAGTCAATTTGGTGTCCACAATTAAATAAAAATAGTGAATTCTAAATGTTTGTTAGAGAAGATTCCCAGGAATTATTAAAGAATGGAAAAAAAAAACAAACCATGAAGGAACTTACTACACATAGCTAAATAAAGACAAAAATTATGGGGAAAATTTGAACAATCAAAGTTTCTACACAGGGAAGATTAATTGCAAGATCTTATTTAATTTAGTAAATATGGCTGCAAGCCATATGTTGAAACATACATTTACACTGAAACTAGAACCAACTTTCATCAGGAAAGGTCCTCCCCAGAAACAAAGTTGTAGCAGATTCTCAAATGTTTTCAATCATTTAGAAAAAATATCCAATCTTGATTTTAAAAAAATTCAACACATAGATTATTTTTGGAAACAAAAAAAAAAAGTGACCTGTGCTACAGGTGACAATAGTCTCTTCTGCCAATCAAATCTATCTACTAATTTCACATAACGCAAAACAAACTGGTGATAGCAACACTGGTACGAAATCCAACTCTTGGGCTAGTGTTTAGAAATTTTCTTGTCAGTAGCCTTTCTCACCAAAAAAGAAGAATGAAAACAATTCAGTGATCTTATTTTGTGCATATATATATTTATTTCTGTAGCATTTGCTACGGTCTCTTGAGAAACCAGATCACATTTACACTTGAAAAACAAGTCTGAAATTTTCACACCTGACCAGAAAAATTAGCTCTCAGAGTGACATAACTCCCATCTAAATCCTCTTGTAAGCCAGAACAGCGCAAACCGTAACAATGTAAGCCTAAAATACTAGGCATTGACCAAGCCCTTCCCAGCCTAGACTGAGAACACAGAAAGCATTGGGTCAGTTTACTAGAGACGAAGGGAGAAGGAAAACTCTTCAAAGCTCTGTGTCTTGAAGGGGAAGGAAAGACGAAGAGGAGAAAAAAAGGCATCTTTAAAGACAGGGTGCAGGATAAAAAAAAAAAAAATAAAATCACTTGCAGGAAACTTTCAACTTCAAAAAACACTTCCACTACATTTGAGGTCCAAAGCCCAGATAGTCCATTTATCTCTTCCTTTCCAATATGAATGCCTTCCCCACTCACCTCCTCCTCCTACCCCCTGGCAAGTTACGGGATTTGCTGCTATCACAGACTTCATTCCACTTGTGTAACGGATTCTTCCCCTGGGTTGTGCCCATCTTTTCTACTTAAAGTATGCTTCCACTCTTCCACAGCATATACAAGCCCAGCAGAAGATGAATTTACTCCTTAGGTTTGGTTTTGTTTTGTTTTGGGTTTTTTGGGGTTTTTTTTGTTTGTTTTTTTTTTTGTTTGTTTGTTTGTTGTTTTTGTTTGGTTGGTTTGGGGGTTTTTTTTAATATCTATCTATATATATATATAAAATTCTGCCATGCGTAGGCGCTTTTCTAACTTGTATTCACCTATACCTGTCCTCAAGTAATCATAAATCTAGTAAGGATTTCCAGAGTGCAGTGCACACTGCTCATGCTGCCTCCCATCCTCAAAGTATAGGAGAAACCTGTAGAGTTAGTTAGCAATCTACTCAGTGATTAACAGCTGGGAAATACTTATTCACAACTGATTTATTCTGCTCCAGTCTCACAGAATTCCAGGATGAGAATGGGCCATGATTTGGATTTGACACCTGATTTTATTATATTTTTCAGTTTGACAACTATAGGTAGAAGCCTTGCTGTGAGAAACCAGAATTAATCTATTAATTCTTGATAGGTAATGGAATAAAGATTAATATTTTGAATTACAATTAAGCCTTTTTGGTTACACAGAATGGCTCGTCCTGGAGATAAGTCAGAGTAGTGTGGAAGGACTTCAATTTTGTTGGCTTCACAAGCACAAGGACACATTTTGAAAGCACTTCTGGGATCCCCATCCAAACAAAACTGCTCTCTGCCACTTGTGCCTTCTTCATCTTTCCATGACCCTTTATCCCATGCATCTCAGCTTATCTGAGAGAACCACAAAATGGTTCCACATCTCTCTCCCTCTCATGGCCATGTCCCTTATTCAACTGTCCATTTTGGGGAGCACCATCTATCTACTTCCAGTCTTCTCACATGAAAGGGCCACAAGAGGCTCCATGTTCTTTCACAATCTTTTCTCACTGTGGTACTACTCCCCAGGTCCAGCTTGTTCCCTTATGAGTATGGGACAAGATTCCTTCTCAAAACTTCCTGGGTAACACAAAGGCCACTTTCTTGACCCTGTCCCAGAGAGTCCAACAAAACTGGAAAACAACTCTTACAAGGAAAAAAAAAAAAAATCCTTCCACCCACACAAGCCCCTGAACTCAATCTCACCAGAATTTTCAATTAAAAAAAAAATCACTTAGAATAGACAACCAGAATTATTTTAATATGATATGTAATTAGTTTACAATGTACCAAGAGCAGTTTGTTAAAGTTTCTTGACATGTAGGCACTGCAGACTGCTGCACTGAGATAATTATTAAAACCCCCTGCATTCCAGTAGTCACAATATGTTAGACCAATGACATGGGTAACAATGTTACCATTAATACCACTTATAACCACATTACTACGCACATCATTAGTCCCAAATTCTCACACATGTACACGTCATATGTTCAAAGACCATTTAACATCAGGAATCTCATTTACAGTCTCCCTAGAAATGAATATGTGCTTGTGGAAATGCCACTGTGTTGAATCCTACCACAGAGAAGAGAACCGTATGCAGTGAAGACAAGAAATACTCCTTCTCTTCTGAGAGAAGAACATTCCACAACCCTGTGTTCTGTGTTACCCTCATACTTGTTTACCCTTCCTGCAGTGAAAGCTTTGAATGCGCAAGCTAGTTGCACATTAAGTGAATGCTCAGGAGCAAATTCTGCCCAGAGAGGCAGGATCTTAATGCTTGTGGCAACATGATCAATCTTTTAATTTGCTACAGCCAGAACGGAAACTGAGTCCAAGCAAAAGGTCAGAAAAGGCATTTTATATTCTCTGTTAAAGGAGGGGAGGAAAAAAATGTCTTTGAGGAGTAAAGTAAGTAGCTAATGAGACACAGCACTGACAGCTGGAATTTAATAAGTATCCACTTCACAAGGAAAATTGCTCTTAGTAATTAAATACAGGTATCATACAAAGCTTCTGCTTAGAGCGAGACTTCAAAATCCTTCTGTCAGTAGAACTGAAGAGGTTTTACACACCAGGTAATATAAGGGTGAGTTTGCCTGGGAGGCTAGTCCTAAACGAAGTGGGTTAATTGCATAAATTTCACAGTCATGTCAGTGGTAAATAATTCCAAAGGGACTTGTTCAGATAGTAGTCTGGCATTACTGAAAAACAGACTGCAACTAAAAAGACCTGTTATAAAGTCCACCAAAACCTGAGACACATAAAAAGTTTATTAGTCATTGCAGAACTAAAACGCAAACAAGATCTTTTTAGAGGGATCCAAAATTCTTTATGCTCCAGGTCTGTAGGGCCATAAAACTCTACCTGAGAAAATTTTAAACAATCTTCTAATTAATCACAGGATTTTATAACCTTTCACAAGCTATAAGTAAAACATTAACAAGGTAGGAGGAAGTACTCTTTGTACTAAGCATGATTCCTAGCCCCACTGATACCCCACTAGACGAACCAGGTTAGAATTTAACATCAATCTGAGATTATAATGGATACACACAGAAACGGTGTTTCATTTACGGGACTGCATTCCCACAAATGAAGGCATAAGTCTATAAATTACTGGGAGCGTCTAAGAGAGCAGAGTCTAATCATTTTTCTGTAATTTGTGACACCACCATCAAAAAATGACCAGATAACATATCCTTAACATAATAAAACTCATATCCCTACAAAGACATCTTGATCCTCACTTGATTAGCAGTCCAACAGAACACTGTTGGTACCACAAAAATAAAGCGGTTTAAGTGTCTAGATGGTTGAGTGTTTTTACCAGCTACATCCAGTAGATTTGCATTTATTCAGGTATGCATAACATAGCCACACAGCTGTATTAACTTCAGTGTAAAAGAGCACTGACTCTGCAATATATGTTTTAACCTACCTCATAGTACATAGGCACATCCTTAACCTTTTTTCCCTTTTGATTTCCAGCTTCTCTGATCTGCAAGGAAATAAAACATTCTACTATGAGAAGATTTTAAGTTTACAGAAATTATTTTACTTGTTATTCCCTTTTGAAAACACTACACTCACACTCCGTAACAGTGAGAAATCATCTTATGGTACGCCTGTACCTTAGGGAGGGAGCTTTTGCGATCAGCATATTGAAGAACAGTCTGTAACAAAATCTCACTATTTACAGGGAGCAGAGCGGCTCATACAGTAAGCTTTTCTTTTTCCATTTTTAACTCCTATGAATTAGTGTAATTTCTAAAACTTCCACAGTGTCATTCACCTGAATATGAAATTTATAGTTACAACAGACTGAAGAAGTTAGTAT
Source organism: Anarhynchus alexandrinus (assembly GCA_008711295.1). Taxonomy (NCBI): domain Eukaryota; kingdom Metazoa; phylum Chordata; class Aves; order Charadriiformes; family Charadriidae; genus Anarhynchus; species Anarhynchus alexandrinus. The sequence continues at coordinate 2,146,662 of VUYV01000166.1, read as the reverse complement.
CTAGAAGTGAGATCTAGGGTTTGGTTTGTTATTAGAAGTTCCTTTCTTGGAATACCTGGCTGAAAATATCTTCACGCGTTACCACACTGAAGAGCTTCCGCTGTGGCACCCGCACAGCAAGAGACAGGGCCTTGGTGTGGATTTCATCCTCAATTTCGGTCCCAACAACGAAAGCAATGCTAGGCTTCCAGTCATCCTACTTTCCAAAATAAAACATTTAAGGTATTAAAAGCAAAGGAAACAAAAGTGCTTCTCTGCAGTTTCAAGAAGTAATCCTGTAGAGATGGTTACCCTCTTTAAGACTAAACATCACTGTATGAATCACAGTGAAATAAACTGTATACAACCTATGAAAGCACATACTACTTTGTCCCAATTCTTTCTGCCATCAGGTGGCAGCATTATGCTATGGAAAACACAAATGCCTACTAACAACCTCCACAAACCTCCCCGCAGGCAAACGCTGCATTAGCATCACACAAAGATAAAGTAACTTTTAAATGACATCTGCAGATTTGACAGTTGAGTAAGCAAACAAGAAGCACATTTTCAATATATGTATTATTGTGATTATTTGCTGTAGAAAAAAAAATCAAAACAAATTTCAGTTCCCTCATCCTGGGAATTAGATAATGCCCAGATACTGTTTTCTGAAAATTGTAGCATTATATGCATATTTTATGAGGGTGTATTTATGCATACCGTGGTTCTTACACGGTTTCATTAAGTATTCTGAACTAAGAAAAATTATTTATCAATGGCAAGTTATATTTCACTACAGTATTGACAAATGAAAAACACTAGCAGTTTTCAAACATTTGCAGTAAAATACACATATTTTTATGGAAAAAAATTCTGATTTAAGCAGAAACGCAGAACAAGAGAAGAATGGAACACATTATTTAGTGATATACATCCCCAAAAGCTTCAAAATTATGTCATTTAAATCACTTTTACTGGTTACTCTTATTTCCATTTCTTCTGCTTTAACCTACTGGAATCCCTTTCACAAAGCCAGTGGCTATCTCCACCACACTAACATCTCACTCCAGAGTATTCTCTATCAGCATCAGTGGTGCCTGAACCATAAGGACTTCCAATGGTTGTGCTGTACACTCTTCAGGAATCACCAAATTATTTTTTTTCATTGCACATCTGCTTGTGTAAACTGCAAGGATATCAATAAAGGTGCATAAAGGTAAATACGGAAAGAGCTTCATTAAGATTAAGGTAGTCCCAAGACATTGTCACTCTATCAGGACCAGGCTAAGCAGAATCACATACCAGTCCAGTGTGCATCACAGCAGGGAAAGATTTTAAAGACAAATTTAAGAGAGGGTAGTAACTTTAGGGTTCTGATGAAAATATTTTCATATGTGTATATTACATACAAAGTCCTTGTGGAAAAGAGGAACAAAATCTGAATTGATGGTCAATCAGGGAAAGGACTGTTCCAAAAAAAAAGTTAGATGTAAATGGTAAAAGGAGAAGTTTCTTTTTCCAGTTTTACTGTACCCTTCTTCATTTGTCCCTCCTCTTAGCTGAAAAAAAGCCTACCAAAATGTTTGCAATTTGAGTACTGATGACTTGGGATGGGAGAAAGCAACAGTTGACATGAGTTTCAAACTAGTAAATGGAGGGAATGCATGGAGGGAAGCAGTTTGTCATACCCTTAAGGTAGCAAAGCATAACATCACATGAATATGGCACGATGTGATTATACATACATGCCCCATTTCTTTAACCACAAAATATTCAGAGAAACAACAAAGATGGAAAGATCACCTGGGTCACTAAGTGTAGTCTTCTGAAACTGCAAGTAGCTACAGAGCAGATACCTAATCCAAAAGGGCCCCTACAGTTCCACACATCACAAACTTCCTTGATGTTTTATAGCAGCACAAAGTAAACCTTAAATTTTTAAAATTACAAAATGCAGGAGAGTGCAAGCATATCACTGATGCTCTAGCAGCATGCAAACATGACGGAATTTCTGAAAGGAGAGTGTCCCGCTGACCTGGGGCAGCAGACACTGCTCAATGGAGAAGCAGTGGCAGCAACGGCCTGTGTGGGGACTGCACCAAGCACACTGAATTCCTTTTTCCCATTTCTAGGTGGGGGGAGGACACACACCTGTGTGCAAACGCATAATTTTCTAGCCTTTCAGAAATGAGATTGAAATACTCTCATGTGGCTGTATCCTGGTGTTCCCAGGGCTTGCCAGCAGAGATGGAGCCTTTAGAATAACCATCCACCTGTGACATGAGCTAATGGAGCAACTGATGTCACTACAGTGTCCACTTTGGTGAGGACTACCAAGAGAGAGGAACAAAGCCCAGTAAGCCTCACAGACAGCTCAAGAAGAGCAAAACTCAGGAATGTCAGTTTCTACTCTAGATGCTAGGGGAAGCATGGTCCAGCAGCAACAGAGCGCCTGCTCCCACAACTTCTGCAGTTCTTCACACATGCAAAGAAATCTCCATCAGAGAGTCCTAAAACCTCTGCCTTATGCCTTCTTCAGTTCCTTTGTAAATCATGCTGGTGTCTTGGTGACCACAAATTAAACCTGCTTAGCACTGATTATTGCCATCCTGCAACAACGATGTCTGTGAAACCTGTCTTCCTTATAGTCCTGTCTCTTCTTGATCTTTCCACCCCTTAGTCATAACCGTCCTCAGCTCATCTCTCCTTCCATTTCCACTCTCTGTTCCTCATTTGAGTTCTGCCACTTCTCCTAATGCTTTCCACATCCGTTACTTGCTCCCCTAGCTCTCATCCTCAGTCGCCTCGTCCAGCTAGTCCCTAGTTTCGTTATCTGATCCCACTTCCAGCTTTCTCCATCCTGATTCCTTCTCCAAATCCTTATTCTCTAGCCCCTCTAATACTTCCCAGGCACTTTCAGTTATGTTGAGTAATGAGACTCTCCTTCATGACACTTATGCGTTCCTTGGAAAGGCACTATAAGCAACGGAGAAAGAATTTTTGGGAATATTTATAGCATAGGCAAAACACTGGCTAGTATGTTAAAAATAAAATACACGGAATCAGCCTCTACAAGATAACTGGTAGTGAAAATTATAACCCCACCTAACTTAATTCTACAGAAGTATATGCAACTTGATAAAATGTCTTCTGCGTAAAAATTTAAAGAGTATTAAGAGATAGCCCATAGCTTCCATAGCTTCCTAGCTGCAAAATGAAGAAAAAATATTCCCTTTGCAAAAAAAGATGCAATACCTGGGAGTTGGAGCTAGATAAATACCAGAAATAGCTACACACACTTTAACAGGGAATAATGATCCAGAATTCCCAGAATCATTAATAGCATGTCATCTATTTCTAAACTGATCAGTTTTCAGGCCCTCGAAGATAATTTTTCAGAAAAGCTGAACATTGAGAACAGCAACTGAAGTCAATAAGGACAGCAAATGTGCAGCATTAGAATACAGTTTTAGGTGTTTAATTGACTATGCTCTTTTCTGACCTTAAAAAGCTATTATTTTTGCAATATTGCCCTTATATTATCAATACTGTAACAGTATCCTTAATGTTCAAGGCACTGGAAGGATAGAGAAGAAACAGACCCTGCTTCTACAGCTCACCACCTAAAATCACAACATAAAAATGAGAAGGAAAAGTAGTAAAATGTATATGGTTACTTTAAAAATATTTTCTCCCTCAGCGTACAACTGCTCCTCTACTTAGTTTAGTTCTTTCAAATGTTATTGTAGAAGTGAGACCTGAGAAAGGATCTGAAAGAGGACAGATTAGTGACCCTAAGGCTACCTCAAATGAGGTACCCAGCTTAAAGACCAGGATAGAGAAAACCATAAAAATAACTACTGGAAAGGAATGGAAACAGTCTAGGGAGGCTGCCACTGAGAGTATAACACAAGCACTACGTACTGTGAAAAAAGACGACCAAAATGCAGGGAGTAGATAGCTCACAGAATCAACCGTGCTGATTCAAACATGAATGAAAAAAAAAAAAAGAAGCTGGAAATGCAGCATTGGTAACTGAATACTCCTTGAACAATCGGAAACAAGTTCCAGTTAAGGTGATGCCAGACCATTCTCACTGGAAAACATCCAGTGACAATCATTGCCACAAAGGACACTGTCTCCCCTCATTTTAAAACTCTTGGCCACGTCAAGAGTTGAAACACACCAAAGTCTCTTTCAGTGTAAGAATAACCATCTATGTAGGAAGCTTGTATGTTCCCCAATCCTAGCAAGATCCACCTAACTCCGCAGCTAGCAGTTTTCCCAAATCCTCGTTTTCAGAAAACACAGAAGGTGTCTCACCACCTCCAGATTTTGTTCTCAAGCCTCCCTTGTGTCCCTCTGTAATGTGATTTTTTCCAACTGTTAAAAACCAGTACACATAGCCTACGTATTTTATTTGTCACAGTAGTATTGGAATAGCATAGGTATGTTAAAAAAAATCTAACTTCAATTTCCATTGAAGAAAAAAGCAGACGCAGCTCACAAAATTTTGTTTCCTTTTTAACTATATCTTGTTTTCTCTGCTTCATTTCCTAAACATCAAAGCGCAGCTGTTCTAGAGAAGACATTTGAACAAGTCAGGTATATTTTTTTTATTTTTGCAGTACCAGTTTCTCTTTGGCCAGGAAAAGCCTTAAGCAGTCATCTCACCCCACCCCCATTTCCAGGTGATCTGAGAATCTGTCATTTTGCATCTTCACTTATTCTTGTGGTATTTAGTGGGGGGCTTTGGGGGGGTTGTTTTTTGTTTCATTGGTTGGGTTTTGATGGTTTTTTTTTTCCTTAGGGCCGCAACTAGTAGATTCATTTAATTACAGCACAATTTCAAATTTAACTGTAATGGCTGAATAGAAACATTTTTCAAATGTTTTCAACTTAAACTCCAAACATTTGAGCATCAAACAGCAAGAGCTCTTTAATCTCCTGATTTTTAAGTAACGCCTCAGAAATAATGAGATTTATTAGTGATTTATGAACGCTTAGAGCAATATTACCTCTAGCACTCTTTGCTTTCAACAATGAGTGAGCTTGTAAATCAGTAAATACAGCTGGCATTCCTGGGAAAGGTTGCTCATCAGCAATTTTGTAGCCCTAGCATAGAGACTGCGTAGGGCATCACTCCTAAGAAATCTTTAAGTCCACTTTCATTATTTGCTGATTGACACACACACATATTACTAATGGATTCTGATTTTAAGAGCCTGAGCTTTGCTGTATAATCTGGGCAGGTTAGAGAGTTTCAAAACTCAACTGAATGTTAATTCCTCTCTGAAGAGGATGCAGTATATATAGTAATCAAAAGTGGAGTCATCCTATTCAGAACATTTTTAATGGTTTTACATTTTTTACATTTACATTTTTAAAGGTTTAATTTCAGTTCCATTTTCAGGCCCTAAAATGACAGTAAAATGAGAGAAACCATACAGATGGGAAGTCACAGCAGAACATAGATTCCACTTGCTATGCTTAGTTATACTAGCTAATAAGAACACATAATACATGACAGTTATTTCAATTAAGGGCTATAATTGCCCAGAATTCACCTTTCACTTGGCAAATATCGCCCTTTAACTACTTAAAGCATGCAAAGTTTAAAACTAAGAATCTTAATTCATATTTTGCAATTTAATACTGCAGTGAACCCAATCAAAATATCTTGATAAATATCTGAAGGCAAATACAACTTGCAGCTCCATGTTCTTCTGTGTAACACATTAGAAACAAAAAAGATGTATATAAACTATAATGTGAGGCTTTGCAAAATCCATATTTCCTCTGTACATGTTTTTAAGTTGTCTGTTTGCCAGTTTTCACAGTGTGTTTAGTAAAAGCAATTATTTGGTTAGTAAATACCATTTAAATCATATTTTAGTTAGCATACCCACCCATAAAATCTTAACACCACTGGTAAAATGACTCCTTTTCATAGATCAAACTAATAAAATATTTTAAGTCATAAACACACATTAAAATGTGAAATTTCATTGCTCAGTCTATCTGGTACAATTTAAAACCAGTTCTAGTAAATTCCCTTTGATTCCACTAAAGGGAAAGAATATTCTCTAAATTGATACAAGTAAAAGACTTAAAAACTCTTTATAGAAGAGAAATTTACCTAATTGCTGGGAGCTCCTGTCATCTACCAAATAATTTCAGAATCATATGGTATATCACATACAATATTGATGACGAGTAAGAAGTAATTTTGTGCACTGTGTCTCGTGACACCTGCAATTAAAGTTGCTCTTTTACAGGCTGCTTTCAGTTCCTGACCTTTATATATTCGAGTTTAAATCTTGTATGCTATAACATTACGGGGGGGGGGGGGCACAACGACGATGATAGCGTGGTTAGGCTATTTGCAGAATGAGATTTCATTTTTAAAACTCATGTTTATCCTTTTATAAAAAACCCTATGTGATTAGGTAATTAAGATATTCAATTCCCTCCGTGTTCAAGAGGAAGGAACTAAATTTGGCAGCACAGCCATACTTGTGTCAAAGATGTGCTTTTACAGAGCACATTTATTTACATTAACTATACCCACATTTGGCCATACTTGATGAATCTTGATTCACACATGCTCAGAAGAGATTTGTTTTGCAGAGTACACTCCTGCCCATAACTATAAGAGCTAAATAAGAATTTTCCTGCAACAAGAAATTTCAGCGGCTGCCCAGCACCACAGAAGCCTGAGTTCAAGCTGACCGCAGCAGGGAGACAGTTTTTACCATGTTCCCAAGGCTCTGCCCGCTAACAGCAAGACAGAGAAAGCTTAACTGGAACAGAAAACAGTTGGACAATATCAGAATTAAGGAACCAAGGAATCTTAATTCAGCCCCCATGGGTATAGGCATTACGATAATCTTTAATTAGGTGATCACATATTTTTTTCCTACATAATTCTTGACCTATTAAGTGAAAATATTCAACATTTCTTTCCATCTGCCTCAATGTGTGGTCCTGAATAATCCTAATTCTGGCATTTCCTAAATTTTGAGCATTTTATTTCCTACCTTTAAAATACTTCAATATAATAGTCTGCAAATTACAAATTACAATTTATTACAAATGTAATAAATTACATGTAGAAGCAGCAGAGAAAACAAAGCACCTTGTTCAGTGAATTCACTGGACAATATCCACAACCACAGTAAACAGCACCATAAAAAAAAATAAATAAATCACTAATTGGCACCTCGCTAGTAAGCGCGGGAGAAAGGTCAGGAACTGAGTAGGTGATGGAGATTGGACCTCCACCCCCTTCTCATGCTTCAGGGAGGTTCTCCTAGACTAGGGGTGAGATTCACAACCAAGAAAGGGCTCAAGTGCCTTTGAACTCTACTGAAAAATCTATATTCTGGGGAAAAACGGGAAACAACAGCTTCAGCTGAGCAGCTTACTTCAAAAAGTGATTTTGTTTGGCTAAACGTGTACTATATGGTTACTACCAAATAAAAGTAAAAGCAAGCATTTAATACATTTTTGGACATCTGGGGCATTTTCTGGAAAACTGATTAACCAGTTTAAAAGCCTCTTCCTGAATTCAAAAGTCCTCATGCTTAGCCAGAACTGCTGGCACGTTAAAAAAAAAAAAAGCCCAGAACACAGCAACAACAACAAAAACCACCCTCGTTTTTTTAACAGGGCACAACAGGAACCCACCAAACAAGGAAGCCATGAAAGTCATTTGTCTCACTTGCAGAAGCAGCTCTAGATAAACACATGCTAGATAAATATTATTGTTTGTTAAACTACTACCCTATTTTGAAACCAAATTCTCTCTTGCAAGTCAAGATTTATTAGAATTACATTGCTTACACAGAACCTGGAAACCTAAATATGCCTTTAGATCCTCACACGCTGTAAAAAATACAAAAAAAAGAAAAAGAGTGCCTTTTAGCTGCACACACTCAAGCAGGAAAATTACAGCCTCGCATTTTCAACGCTACAGTTAATGCTGTGTCAGCACCTCCATCAAACCTCGTTGTTCAGCAGTTTATAAAAAGTTCACTCCGAACCAAAACTTGGCACCCAGAGTCCCAGAAAGAGAAGTGCCGAGGAGGAAAAGCAAGAAACCCGCTGGGCCGCTGCTCAGGGGACGGGACGGGACGGGACGGGACGAGGGAGGGGACAACGGAGGGGCAGCTCCGCCGCACGTCGGGACGATCCGCGGCCCTCCCCCGGGGCCACCCTGGGGACCCGGCGGAGCCCCCCCAGCGGCGACACTGCCACGACCAGGCCGGAGGAGCGGCGAGGGCCGCCTCAGGCCTGGTCTCCCCCCGACCTTCAAGCCCCGGGGCCGGCCCGCCCGCCAGCCCCGCTACGCCGCGGGCGGCCCCTGCCCTGCCCTGCCCCTCGGCTGCCTTCACCTCCTCGAGGTGGGCGGACACCAGCGCGGCCTCCCAGTTCTTGGCCGCGGCTCCCACCTCGGCGGGGGCCGCCGAAGCGACCCCGCCGGTCTTGGGCCGCTTCGGGCCCATGGCGGTGCGGGCGGGCGGGCTGGCTGGCAAACCCCACGCGTCGCCGTGGCGACCGGCTCCCGCGGGGCGATGCCTTCCGGTCGCGCCCTCGCCGCCCCAACCGGCGGGGCGGTTCGTGTGGTACGTGCCTCCCGCCCGCGGGCAGCCGCCGGGCCCCTCCGCCTTGGGGGGGAGCCTCCGTGCTCGGCGGGGCCGGGTGCGTGTGCCCCGCCCGGGCCGACGGCGGCCATCTCGCCTAGCGGGGCTTCCGATGGGTCGGCAAGGAGCCTTGTTGCCCTTCGGCCGCTTTGCATCGCCATGGGCGGGCAGCTGCCGCCGGAGCCGCCTCCAGCACGGCCGCCCAAAGGAAGAGGCCTCGCCGAGGCGGGGTGGGAAGGGCCCGGGCCGCGCAGTGCCGCGTAGCGACCGAAGGGAATGCCGCATTGCCAAGGGCCGCACAAAACCAGGCCGCCGGCGGTTCTCGGCGAAGCCGGGCGGAGGAGCGAGCTGAGGCGGCGGCGCTGGAGCGGGCCCGGAGCGCGGCCGCCTGCGGAGCAGCGAGGCGGGGGAGCGCGCAGGTGCGGGCGGGTGTGCTCCCGGGCCGACATCACTCTCCAAATACTACCATATGTTACGGCACTGGGACCAGAAGGGGAGAGGGAGGCACAGTTGGGAGAAAGCAGGAGAGCTGCCAAGATAAAGAATTCATTACAGAGGAGTCATGTCGTGATCTCACACTGGAGACGAGTGAAATATTCTGTGTGATTTAACATTTGGTGAAAATACCCCAAACCACATGCTGCCCTTCCCCCACCCCCTTGTACCGACCAGGGCTGCTCAGAGCCTCCAAGTCTTTATTTTAATTTTGTCGGAGCCTTAAAGCCCCGCTGTGCAGCGCTTGTGACTTGCTTTAGTCAGAATTTCACTCTGGGATGATACTGACCTAGCTGAATAAAAGACCTTTAATTACACGGTTTTAGCAGAGAAGTAGGAATTTAGGTTCATAGGGGATGTAACAGGCAAGTCTCATATCATCTTAGTTTGCAGACGGGTATCTTCCCTGGGTTTGCAGACAGTGATGTAGTTTATAACATGGGAAAGCTGCACAGTAGATTTGCCAACATCCATAAACATTTTCCCCCACCCTGTTTCTTGGCTGGTGTCCATTTTTCTCTTTTTGAGGTTTTCGTTTGTTGTCCAGAAAAAAATCAGACTTCAATTGTTCACAGAAACAGGCAGTGTGACATTCCCACCATACCCTTGTTCTTCATTAAAGTCTTGGATATGCAGCCTGTGCCTGCTGAGGAGCACTGAGAGAGCATGAGAAGGAGGAACAGTGCAGGATCACCAGTCGATGCAGCAGAACAGGACAGAGATATGGGGCAGAATGCACAGATAATGGTGCCAAATAACCTTACTGTGAACCACCCTTCTGATTTTTCATGGCTCAGCTTTCAGGGCTGGATGTAAGCTTCAGGAGGACCAGTGGGAGAGGGTTGTGCACACATATCCTAATGGTATGGCTGGAAATATGCCCTACTGTGATGTTCGTGGGAGATGACAACTGCTTAATTATGCCCACACCTGGATCTGTATGCTTAGGATCATCAGGAAGGTTAAAAACTAGAAAGACTGATGTCAGTCTACAAACAGCTCTGAGACCATGAACAGTAGCTGTGAGAACCATGAACTGGCTTACTATCTTAGTAAACGCATCTAGATAACTTGCTGTTTATTGTTGTTGGATGCTGTAGCAAATAGCGAGTCAAGCTGAAGTAGGACAACTGATCACTGGGAGCTTATACCAGTTCATTTAAAATGACCTCCGCCACTCTCCCAAACAAAGGCAAGAAAGAAATTTTATTTCTTCCCTGTTACAAAGGGCCCTAGCGTATAGTCCTAAAATAGGTTCTACAGTAGTGAAGTCAGCTAAAGACGTCTCCTGTTTGGCTGCTTGTCCCTGTCCATTCGGTTGTGCTGCCAAAGATGCTTGTAGGCCAAGCTGTAAACCAGATCACTGAAACGCTCTTGGTTAAATCCTCCAACTGACAAAGGAGACAAATCAAAAATATTGGGAAACTACAGCCTTTGTTTCCTCCAAACGGTCTGAACTATAAAACACTCAGTTGTCTCTGAGCCATCTGAAAACCTCCAGCTTCCTTCTGAGAACTAAAAGATGAAGTTGCTGCAATCTTAAAGCTTGTATTAACAAAATGGAATGTAATTCAACTATACTGGTAGGCCACAGATGAGAAGAATAGGCAAATTAAGGCTCCAGAGGGCAATACACAGCTTGGGGTACCTTCTGCAAAAAGAAAAGGATGTGCACATGTAAGCCTGACATTACTGTTAGTGCAGATTTAGTCTACTGTTAGTGCAAGAGTTAATGGGTGAATCTGTGATGATTTTGTGTATGACAAGAATATTTATGGTGAGATTTTCAGGGCAAATGGCAACCTAAAAATCATAAAGTCAGCCTTTTATTTTCTGGCTTATTAGAAAACGTAGTGTGTGAATACATGAACAAATGAGAATGGAGTAACCAAAGCTGTGAATCTGCAACACACTTGCAATTCTGAATAATAATCTGTGTAAAGAGAAGGTGGCTTGCCTTTCCCTGGAAGAGGGGTTAACGACCCTGTGTATTTGGAGTTTACACTGCAGGGTAAGAAAGTGCGCATGGTTAGTACTGCAGAGTAGTTAGACACAATAACAAGTTCCTGTGCCCACACTTTTAATAATAATATAGAAAGAATGTTTAAAAATCAGATATACTCTTTGCCTCCTTTAGGATGAAGAAACATTGGGGTTTTTTTGCCTTTTATTTTAGGGTGACTTAAAGAACATTTGCACTTACTTGTTCTCCAATAAAGTGTGGGGAGTGGAAAGGCATTACTAGTTGTAAAAGTCATGTCTTCTCTACTTGATTTCCTGCAAGACTACAGTTGACTAAAGAACTAGTAAAGGTTTTGGATCTTAAATAATTAAAGCCTGATTGACTGAGAGGGGAATTAATTTTAATCATGCTTGCTTTTCTCTTAAGTGCTCATTTTAAATGCTTGACAAATATTTGGAAAAAAGGATCTTTTCAGTAAGAACCATCAACTTCTCACCTTCAGTTGAGAAGTGAGCAAAGAGTCCTCTTTGCTTGAGTCCTTAAGAACACACTTAATTGCTTTATATTGCTTTCATAAGATTTAAATGTTTCTTAAATGGGGAGGCTTCCTGAATTAAGCCTTCAGAAAGCTGTTTCCGTTTTAGAAAACTTTCCAGAAAGTTGTCTAGAACAGCTAACATGGCCTTCAGCACTGCTAAGGAAAACAGTCTTTCATATTCCTTATATTTCTAAAAGAAGAAGAAAGGTATTAAAAAAAAAGGTACACTTTTTTTTTTTTAAATTTTTTTTTTAAGAGAACACTGTTCAGTCCTTTTTCCCTCAAAAAGGAAGAAGGGGAAGAACATAAAACTCATTTTGCTTTCCTTTCCAGTTTCATAGCACTGCAGCATCTGGGCTGGGAACAGCTTTTGCTTGAAGTTTGCAGCCCCCCAGGACACAACTGTCTCACAAGTTACACAGATTTGGCAGCTATGGCATGTGTTTCCGCAGCCTCCCTGAACTCTCACATACCAAGTTGGATGTAGGAGGTCTTTGCCTACAGTTGCTGCTCTGGCCACCAAATGATTCCTTATAATTTATTCCTCAGTCTCTAAATTAATTTATATAATTTGCATAAAGCTTCCCACATGGACTGCATTGGCCTCGTGGACACGGACCAAATTTCTGTCTTGGCTTTAGGATCTAGAAAGCTTATTTCTACATCAGTAAATTATAAGTGCACGTGCCCTGTAAGGGACAGAGGTTAAGCTGAGTGTAAATATATTAATGCACTCCCCTTCTGAATGTGGCAGGGTGCACTTATAATTGTTCTAGTGTCAAAGGTCAGTAGTTTCTTAATTACTGAGTGCTAACCATAATAAAACAATAAAATAAAATCTCCTCTTCAGATTGTAACAGGCCTTCCTAATAAGATAAGGGTTGCTAGATCCTTACTGAACTGTGAGAACATGCAGGTCAGGTTAAAGAGAAAGGGAACAGCTAAACTGTAAAGACAGTACAATTCAGTCAAGTTCATCCGCCACATGGCAAGCCCTGCCCTCTGATGCTGGGCCACTATAGCACAAATTAATAGACCTAACCTATTTAAGCCCGTCTGTCTAATAACGTGGCCAAAATCAAAGCAAGTTGTAGATATTCCCTTCTCCCTCCAGCTCTGGCATTTAGTGTCAGCCTGGCCAGTCATTTTTTTTCTTCACTCAAATATGTCCTGTCAAGCTGAGTTACAAATGTATGTAGCCTCTGTTTATCACAAGCATAACATGCAGAACAGATCAAACTTCCTTTATACATACAAATAAGTTTACATTTAAGAGTCTCCACCAACTTTGTTTTACTGGGGAAAAAAATCTTACAAGGCCCTGCATTTAATTTTGGAAAAGATGCTTTCGTAGTCTGCTCTCCTCTACATGCATGCATGTGTGAGGAGAATGCTTTTTCCTCTCTATAGCCAACAGTATAAGGATTCCTGGCAAAGCTCGAAATGAAATCCATTATCATCTGTCAGTAAAATGACTTCCAAATTCCAGCTGGATGCTGTGCAACAGTCTCTTTAAAGAAAGACTCCCTCTGCATTTGGTATTGTAGTTCTACTGTCTCTAGGTAACTGAATTTTGGAAGCAGTTCAGTGCTGCCAGTCAGCAAAAAAGCCCAATTTCAGATATCTCAGGCTTTACTCCTGCCCCTTCCAAAACAGATCACAAGGTTTTATTTTTCTCCCTAATGAAATAAATTCACAGAAAACATTTTCCCACCCTTGCAGAAAGCCAAACTCCTCATCCCCACGCCATTCTCTTGCACTTTCAAATCCTGTATTATTGCCTGCTTTCTTCTGGCACAGAAGGAGTAGTTTCTCTGTAAGGTTAGAGGGTCCTCCATGAAGATCTGCTTCTGTAGCACTCCTCACTCCTACCACCGTCAAGAAGGGGAGTCTTACACAGTAGTGCTGAGCACTAACCACTAACCTTTCTCAACAGCCAAACAAAGCAAAGTCTAAATAAGTGGAATTTGAAACATTATACTATTACTGGTGCAAAAATAAAAATGTTTCTAATCCATTAAAAACAAACTAACGCCATGGAGGGTAGACAGACCGGAGATGTATGCCAGAGTTTGCACTGAAAATATTGATAATAAGTGGTGGAAGGACATGGTGGGTTTGTTTATTTTTTAAAGGAGAAGAGATCATGTATAAAAATACATGCAATCTGAACTGGAGTTGGAGTAATTAAATGGCTAGAACCATAATTCTTTGGCCTTGGTATCCTAATTCTGTGAACTCATATTTGAATGGTTTTTAACTGAATTTTATGAGGGTAATGTCAAATTGTAGAATAACTAAATTGCAGCAATATATATTATTCTGAAACTGTTGCTTCAACTTTAATTCTCCCTCCTTTCTTTCCAATCTATTTCCCTAAGCACATACACTCCCCAGTAGATATAGTTCAATGAGTAGGTTTTGGAAAGAAGTACATGGAGTAATGACTATTTCCTGCCCTATTTTGGCACCTGTCTCTCTCAGTCCTACTTGTGCCTAAAATCTGCTTTATAGAACAGCCATGATTAAACTTCCCAGTCCTAGGAGTGTATCCCAAAACACTATCATGCCTTACCTTATCGTCCACTAAATCCGTTACTCTTCCATAAAGCTGAAGTCTAACTATCATCTCCTTACCTCAGACCAGAACAACATCCTGTGCTTTTCTCTTTCCTGCCTGCATCATTCCAACTTCACAAGCTTTTCTTATTCTGCATCTCCAAAATTCAAGCTGGACCCCAATCCCCTGAAACACTTCCCCTTTGCCAGCACATACACAGTTAGCAGACTGTGGCACCATAAAGACTCAAAGGCAGCATCTCCCAGCAGCAGCGGGAGCAGATCTTTCACATTAGAAGGACCAGTGCCTCTCGTGACAGTCCTTGCTTCTAGATGCAGCTGGTCCATGTGATCTGTGATACACCTGCCAAGCACTCCAGCCTGCAAACTCCAGACACAGTTTTCCAACAAAAGTATTTATGCAGATGTGGTCCTCTTCCTCATCAGCTGTGCTGGAGTGCTTCCTCCCGTGCACTTCATCGAGCACCCCGCTACCACCATTTCCCAGGGGACATATGAAATAAAACAATATGGGAAGGCTGGGTACTGCGATAGCTAATGAGTTGAGTTCACAACCTAAAATTTGGACAGCCATCCTGTAGAAACTCCTATAGATAATTTGGGAATTTATTTATTCCTGAGGGCATCAGGATCTAGGCATGAACCTATATAGTGCCCCCTGCAAGTGCTGTAGCCCCAGCTATTATTGGGAAAAGCACGGTGGGGACCAGGTGATGGGGATGAGCAGGCTATGGGCAGTCCCTGCCTGCCAGGGCCTCGTCTTGCACCCTCCTACCGAGGTAAGTGAGAGATGGAAAGTATTGTGAAATGTGGCTTACCTTTGTGGAGTTACCTCTAATGGAGAATTATTCTTCAGCTTCTTTGGATGGACACTATGCAAAAGTAACAAGAAAAAAAGTTTCCTGCCCCCCAAAGTCTGCATAGGTATCCTATGTGCAGGATTTTAGTGAGTCTTAACAATACGGGAAGTTGAAAGAATTTCTGCTGTCTTCGTTTCTGCATGTAACAGCAAAAACAAGGCTCTGTCAGATTTTCTGTATTTCTTAAATTAGCTATTTGAAGGACAGCAGATTTAATTTAGAGTTCTCAGAAAACTAATTATTTATTTAAAGCGCAAATGAAATATTTTTTGGAAAGGTAAACAATATTTTCATTCCTATCAGATGCTAACACCTGCTTTAATGTAAAAGCTCCACTTGCTACTGACAGGTGTTGTGTAATAAATAAGTTGCAAAGAAGAATCAGTAACACCTTATCATCATGCCATGACCAGTCATTCCTATGGATTCAGTAAACTTTAAGCAAATAAAAGGCAGCACGTGTTTACGTTATATCATTACAGAGATCAACTTTAAAAGGATTTCTAATTAGCACTTTTCTTAGTTAAAAAACTGTGTTAGCACTAATTCCCATCAGCCAAATTCCTTAATTCACGTTGACAGCAGTCAGAATGAAAAATCAGGCCTTTTTCCATCTCTCTCCATCTCATTACTTCAGACAAAGCAAAACATATACTGTGGCAGGGCTGCAAAATGCTGAGGGCCATCAATGGAAAAGGTACACTGGTTAGCTAAAGTCTGGCCATGCTCCAAACGCCTGTGCCAGTGTTTTCAGGTCATGCCATCCTTAATGCTTGTTTTGTATCTAGAGGTTTTTAAGAGAGGTACTAGTCGGTGTTTGAAAATGATGTGGAGAGATTTGAGATAAACAGCTGAGCTGAGCCGTTAGGCCCAATGTACTGGCTGTGGTGTCTAAACCCTAACTCTCTTCTATGCAGATATATTCTGAGTACGCAAACATCAAAAAGTCATTGTGACTGCCAGTGATCAGGTGGGACAAAGTAAGACTGTGAGCAAAATGAAAGAAAGCAGAATTTCTTAGCTTTCTTTAAAATATATGTTAAATGCCAACAGAAAGCCTTTTTTGGTGAACACGTCTTCTTCCATTTGCTTTGAATCATCTTTGCTTTTTTTCATCATCCCACAAAATCCCATGATGACTAAGCAATAACAATTTAAAGAAAGCACTTATGAATTAGTTATTTTTACTGCAAACTCCTGTCAGTAAACCTTGAGTGCCATGACTACCAGTGTGGATCAATGAAGTGCAACATGTCTGGTTTCCTCTTATACAAAAGTTTGACATTTGCAAGATTTATTTGAACTCTTTTTTTGGATTTTGCAACACCAACTATTGCTTTCCAGGACAGAAAATTAATGAACTGAAATTGAAAGGCCGTCTTCTGCTCTAATGATGTTTAGACAACCCTAGAAAGACAGAGCTATGCCACCAAGAAGTGTGAGAGTTTGGGTGTAATAAAAGGCTACTCTGAATCACTCCTAGGGTAGTTTTCATTTCAGAGGTGATGGAATTTTATTTCAGAGATCATAACGTAGCTTTTGCACAAAAGATTCAATCAGCACTTTATGCTCCTTTTTAGAGCTTGGTACTTGGGATTCCAAGCTGGTGCAAATATATTGCTGTTATTTTGGGGCAGTAAGCTAGCTGTGGGAAAAGCTGATCGGTTCTGAAGCAAGGAAAATATTGACTACTAAAGCTCAACACTTACCTCATTCAGACCTTGCCATCAGAGTTCGAGTAATTCTAGATGCTTCCAACAACAGGCTGAGGCCCAGATCTGGAGGCAGTTAGCTCCCCAGATACCTTGAACGATCTGAGCTTATGTACCTGGCTCACACTCCTTCGGCCACACATCCTGGATCACTGGAGTTATATTTGCATCTAATTAGAAGGCTGTCTAATATGGCAAAACAGGGCAGACTGAGCTGGCTTACCCTTCTTTTTTGCCCAGAATAAGTGGATTAGCAACGCATAGTAGATACGATTGGCAGCACGTCTCATCCAGTGGTTCTAATAGATTTTAATGAAACATCATTCAGTTGATCCACCGCACGTACTAGGGTGCTGTTCAAATCAGAGACTTGGAGATCTTTACTGCCAAGCACAGTGGAGTTCCCTGCAGAAAGCGCTATCCTTTTTGCTTTTCAGAAGTATGGCAAAATGATGGAAAGCTTTACAGTGCCATAAACCAAATTCTTTGCTTGTGAGTGTTCATGAGAAAGGACTATTGATGATGCAGCTTGGCCTTTGGGAGGCATTCCTCAAGGCTGCATTTATGCCATCATCGATTATTTCATCAACTAGCCAGGAACAGTGTGGTTTTCTGAAAGAATGAGTACATTCCTGTTCTTCATTTTATCTATGGAGGGAATGTGAAGGCCTGGAGAGAACAAAGGAGGGACCAGAGCTCAGAACCCTGGGGCACACTGCATCACTGCTGCTACACACAAATAAGCAGTCCATGCGGCTGGTAGTGTGCTGAAGGGTGAGAAGGCACTGAAAGGCAGGCGTTTGAAGCTGGAAGAAAATAATTCCCTTTCTCTCCATGCAAATACACTGCTGGTGGTGCATGGTACTGGTGGGGCATGGCAATATTACCATTAGGGACCACGCAATGTGTTTAATGTCTTTTTAAACTGAGATACCTTTGACCTGCCTTAACCCATTTGTTTGCCCATCCTCCCATGCTGGGCTCTAGACCTCCACTTATATATTTGGAATTTAAAGAATTGTTGAAGGAAGGAAACATTATGCGCAGACTTTCATCCATTTGTTATCCTCAAGTCAGTGGGGAAATAGAATGTTTTAATCGAGTTTTGAAAGGCTCCTGACCTAGACGGGAAGCCCTGGAAATCATTTGCATTAGACCTTTTAAAAGAACAGCTTATCTGTCTGATAAAGATCAAGCTGGGGATGTCTTGCCCAGCTGCTTTCTAGGATATTTATGAGGATTTGATGATGGGTTCTTCAAAAAGCCTGTGGGGATTTTTGGTTGGGTTTTTTTCAAAGAATGTAAGACACTTCTGTACAGTAGTATGTCTAAACCATAATTTGAAGAAAGAAAAATAGAATAAGACAATACAAAGCTAGTTGTAATGTTAAATATCCATATTTTCAGTGTGGTTCTGTATGCATTTGTAAAGCTGGAGCTGCAAAACTGACTCTAGATTCTTGATGGCAGTTTTCTTCTACACAGTGAAAGATCCAGACTGTTCTCCTCTAAGTTAACAGATGCTCAGTACTTTGTATCTATGAGAAGTACAACATAGAAACGCAACCATCAGTGTGGGAGACCGTAGTGTTTCTTAGGTAGAACAGATAACTAGGCTCCTTCATGGAAGAGAATGTATGTGTTACAGAGTTATCCTCTGTGCTACCCCTCCAACTGCACTTCAGATGAAGGCTACACACCTGGACCAGAAACAGTGGGATGACAGTGTACATATGCTGAACCATGAAACTATAATATTAGAATCATAGAATGGTTTAGGTTGGAAAGGACCTTGAAGATCATTGAGTTCCAATCCCCCTGCCATAGGCAGGGACACCTCCCACTAAACCAGGTTGCCCAAGACCACGTCCAGCCTGGCCTTGAACACCTCCAGGGATGGGGCCTCAACAGCCTCTTTGGGCAACCTGTTCCAGTGCCTTACCACCCTTAAAGTGAAAAATTTCTTCCTAATGTTTAATCTAAACCTGCCCTCTTCCAGTTTAAAGCCCTTCCCCCTCATCCTATCACTACACGTCCTACTCAAAAGTCCTTCCCTGGCTCTCCTGTAGGCCCCCTTTAGGTACTGGAAGGCTGCAATAAGGTCTCCCCGGAGCCTTCTCTTCTCCAGGCTGAACAGCCCCAACTCTTTCAGCCTCTCCTCATAGGAGAGGTGCTCCAGCCCTCGGATCATCCTCGTGGCTCTCCTCTGGACACGCTCCAGCAGGTCCATGTCCTTCTTATGTTGGGGACTCCAGAGCTGGATGCAGTACTCCAGGTGGGGTCTCACGAGAGTGGAGCAGAGGGGCAGAATCACCTCCCTCGCCCTGCTGGCCACACTTCTGATGCAGCCCAGGATACGGTTGGCCTTCTGGGCTGCGATCGCACATTGCTGGCTCATGTTGAGCTTCTCGTCGATCAGCACACCCAGGTCCTTCTCCTCAGTGCTGCTTCCCAGCCATTCCCCGCCGAGCCTGTATTTGTGCTTGGGATTGCCCTGACCCAGATGTAGGACCTTGCACTTGGCCTTGTTGAACTGCATGAGGTTGGCTTGGGCCCACCTCTCCAGCCTGTCCAGGTCCCTCTGGATGGCATCCCTCCACTCCAGCGTGTCTACCTTGCCAAACAGCTTGGTATCATCGGCAAACTTGCTGAGGGTGCACTCGACCCCACTGTCCATGTCGCCGACAAAAATGTTGAACAGTACAGGTTCCAGTACTGACCGCTGAGGAATGCCACTCGTCACTGGTCTCCACTTCGACATTGAG
Organism: Anarhynchus alexandrinus; assembly: GCA_008711295.1. NCBI lineage: Eukaryota > Metazoa > Chordata > Aves > Charadriiformes > Charadriidae > Anarhynchus > Anarhynchus alexandrinus. Next base: position 2,127,122 of record VUYV01000166.1, on the reverse strand, counting down.
CCGTTGCCCGCAACTCTTTGAGTGTGACTGTCCAGTCACTTCTTTATCCACCGAGTGGCCAATTTGTCGAATCCATGTCTCTTCAATTTAGAGACCAGGATATCGTGTGGGACAGTGTCAAACACTTCGCACAAGTCCAGGTAGGTGACATCAGTTGATCTTCCCTTACCCACTGCCACTGTAACCCCTTCGTAGAAGGCCCACAGATTTGTCAGGCATGACTTGCCCTTGGTGAAGCCATGCTGGCTGTCACCAATCACCTCCTTGTTTTCTATGTGCCTCAGCAGAGTTTCCAGGAGGATCTGCTCCATGATCTTGTCAGGCACAGAGGTGAGACTGACTGGCCTAATATGCGATCATTTGGCTGTTTCAAACTTACACGCGTGACCCAGAGCTCTGGAAAACACTCATAATTATTATAATAGTCTGTCAAATCTGGCAAAAGGCAGGCTTATTACCTGAGATGGAGCTTGTGGTAGCTACCTCGATTATTGGCTAGGTGGCAGTAGAGGTTATTTATATATTAATACACGTGCACTATTTACTATACCAGTTTGAAATTCAGCTCACTGTACTGGTGAAAAAGTTCCTATTATCACAGACCTGCTCATCCATATGCTACTTCTGCTGTGCACTCTCTTACATCCAGCAAAAAGCAATTTTCATAAGGACGGCTCACTATTTATCTATATGCTTTCACATTCATGGAATGCAAAACCAAACACCATTTGCACAGCCCTTTTCAAGAATAAAGTTCTAATTAACATGATACAAATCAAACAGATGCCTATTGCTCCAGGACAGTGGAAGCCTGTTTTCTCTCAACTCCCCAGTAGACTCCAAATTTATGTACTTCCAGTGGTCACTCTGCTCGCTTTCTACAACAGTGGGTTTGGGCAAAGTAAGGGCTGCAGTTTGCTGGCTTAGTGATGTGGACTTATGGCATGATAACTAATCCTCTTCAGGGTGACACTGGTAAGCAGGCAGTAATGCTGGGAGCAGGAGTAGCTGTGCCAGCACCAGGACTCTTATGTCCACTCAGGGAATGTCATTCAAGATGGTGGTTGAACTGCTCCCACAGAAGAAGGCCTTGTGTCAGCATGGGAGTCTCCATGTGAACAGTCATGCTGGCAGAGTGGCTGTAATTGGGAGCAGATCTGCAGTTTAGACAAGGGAGTGTGTAGAGGAAGCTCTGGAGCTGATCCCTGTGATTCCCAAGAATGCCAAGGAAATGGCAGTGGTTTGGAGGCCATGTGAAGTACACTGTGGCAGGACCACTGGAGACTGAGCTTTTACAAGTACTACGATGCAGCACCAGTCTCCAGCCTGCTGGATGCCAATATTGTAGGGGTAACACAGCCCAGCCTAGGCCAGACATCTTTCGGAGAATCAGGCAACGTGCTCATCCCACCATGGAGTCAGACACCACCGGGATGATTTGAGTTTGGACCTCTAAACAGGAATCAATGCAGCTTGATGAGAATACGCGACTCCTGTTTCCTTCAGAGAAGGAAACTGCCCTGCAGGGATATCTTTGTGGTGACCTTGGCCTCGATCCATAGCTGGGTGGGATGAGAGGTTTTTCCTGGGGCCTCAGGGAATGGACACAGTGATGTTTAGGCTTGGATCTGGGAAACCTGAGACCCAGAGGAGCTGATTTACATCATCCAGCTCCTCTTCGTTGGTCCAGTGTTCCTGCGGAGCTCTCTGCCATAGCTGGAGCTGGTGCCCCTCTGAGGTGGCAGCTGCCTTCAGCCTCGCTGCTTTGCCTTACCACCTGTTGGTAGATGCACTCTCACACGCAGCCCTGAGCCCAGGGAGATTAGACCCATTCGTATCTGAAATGACTCAGGGGAGGGGGCAAAGTATTAAAATGGCTCAGCCCCTTCCATGCTGCTCCCCCACGGATCCCTGTCCCCCCTGAGCAGCTGCCCCCCCACCCCTGAAGCCCCTTGGAGCAGCTGCTGTCCGTCTGGCTGCCCTGGCCCCCTTGTCAGCTGTTTGATGTCACCCATCAATCTTCCATCTTTCCCGCAAATCTCTGATGATCAAGTTTCACATTTCCAGGACTCCGGCCGTAAAGCCCCTTTCACTGGTATAATTAGTAATTAGAGGAAAAATGTTAGCAAACTCCTCTTGGCATAAACAGACACTCAATCCCCATCTGTCAGGTCAGGAAATTCACATTAGGGTGAAGGCCTAATACAGATTTTTCTATCATCTGAGGTGAGTGACCGCACACGCTCTGCACTGCTTAATTAAGCTGGCCACATGACAACGAGCGAGAGCTATTTATAAGTGATCACTTTGATTAAAAACAATTTTCAAGTGTTTTGAAAGTCATCGTGTCTTTCCCACTAGGAGTCCCCGTGGGCTTTAAAAGAAATGGTCTTTCTCAGCGATGCTCAGCAACCCTTGGTAAGGAGATGGGGGGTCATTCATGGCTGGTGTTCAAGTCCATGGTCTTTCACGGTGCTGCACTGCTGAGATGACACCATTCAGAGGAGTCATCCTATCATTCAAACACAACAAGTAAGGCAGACTGAGGACTGGACCTCTTCAGTACAGCGAACAAACGCATGATGATATGCAGTGGGCGAAGCTGAAGACAGGCTGGTTCAGACGGTAAACAAGGCCCCACATATTTAATGTGGAACACAGCTAATAGCTGGGGACAATTAGCAAGCGGTGTGATGAACTCCCTTCTCTGGAAAGCTTCCAGGCAAGATTGGATTTTTTTTTTTTCCTCCTGTAACAGATGCTATAGCTTGAAGATAAGCTAATTTAGGAAAGTCCTATGCCTTGTGTTATACAGGAGGCTGGAGCCAATGATCACAATGGCTTCTTCTGGTTTTATCATCTGTAATGGAAGCAAATGATGCCAGCCAGGCCCTGCCTAATCCATAACTTGAGCTCCATGGTAGTTGTTGTTTCCTACAGCACATCCTCTGGTCTTGTTTGGCTCCTCTTAAGAGCTATTTTTTTCCCTTCTGCAGAGGAAAAAATTCATATATGACTGAGGAGCAAGCCTCTGGTCCTTTCATAATTAACTGAGGGAAAGCCAGAGGACATACAGCTGGGCAAAAGCTCAGAAGTGGTTAAGCTCAGAAACCCTTTTGTGGGGTTTCTGTTTCAGTTATAGGTGTCGGTGTAACCAAAACAAAGATAAACAAGCCAAGTCTGTGGGTGCATTCCATGCCTAGAGTTGGGCAGACTATAAATACAAAACCCCAGCACCACAACCAAGGCAATTCTTACATGCTCGAAGTTTTGTGTTGCTTTGTAACCCAGTCCTGCCTGGTCCCTTGAGAAGGAAACCAATCTCTTTCCAGGTTTCTGAGGCAAATTAGACATAGTGGCACATGGTTGTTTCATGTATAGGCAGAGAAGCTGGGCTTGCTTGAGCCACACTCAGATAAAGAGCCATTACTAAATGGGAAGTGGAAAATATTGCTTGATTCTTGATTCTTCAAGCAATATTTAACTTTAAAGTACCCAGGCCACTGTATAGCTTAAAGGGACCTACCTCTAAGAGCTTGAGAGGGATAGGGTGAACCACAGCTGCTGGAGTGGAGTGGAAAGGAGGAGTTTCTAGAGAAGGAGGGAACCCCCCAAAATTATGAGAGATGATTCTTATCCTAGGCATTTGCTTTGCGATGTGTAGCTGAAGAAGGACACAGACAATTATTTTTTTGTTGGAACCATTTCCAGATATGCTGAACACTGTGTCTCAGGGTACTAAAAATCAAACTGGACTTTGAGTTCGCTGTTAGATAGAAAATCAAAATTAATACAGCATCACAGGAGAAACTGTAAGAAAAGAAGAGTTAAATTCTTACAGTAGCATAACCTCATACTTTTGACCTGATGCATGCCTTACAATGCTGACCTTATTTTAAACAACTTAAAAGTCTTTGACCTTAACAGCTTAATAGTATTCTTTTAAAATATTTTTCTGAGTTTAAGTTCCTAGGCCTCAAAGAGGAAAGGTGAACTCAAGGAAAAATAAACCGGTCATGTAGGATCACGCTGACATCCTTAACTCCACAACTGGTAACTTAAGATCATTTTCAGCAGCCCCTGTCACTTGAACTAACTGGAATAACTGGTAACAGCAGAGGTTTGCTACTTGGTAGGTGAATGAGCATTAAAAAGAGATGAGGTCATACAATTCGTACTACCACATACTATTGGCTTTCAGAGAGACTCCATGGCAGGGGAGGAGTGGTGAGATGTGGACTTTCTTCCGATGGGGGCGGTGATCAAAGGGGATCCCCTCTGCCAGCTCCAAACAAACTGTGATCCTTGTGCCCCATCTCTGTTCCCTGGTCTTTGCTGCAGTTCTGTCTTTTCCACATCCTTAGATACATGTTGTAGTTCAATCTCCCCATCCCTGCCCCAGTTTCTTGGCTCAGCTTGTCCAGACTCCCCTTTCTGATTTGTGTCACCAGCACTGACTAGTTCCCTGATCAGTGTTTCTCTGTGGCTCTGAGTTTACAGTAATTTCTCCCTATCTGCGTTTCTCGCAATCTCTGTTGCTTTGTACCACTCCAGCTTCCCGGACTCTTCATTCACCCTTGGCGTTCACCCTCTTTTCTGCCTTCCATACTCTCTGCTGCCTCTCCAATCTCTGGATTTTTCTAGACCAACTCCTTTACCTTGAAGACAACTCATACTAGAACTGATCTCTCTCCTGCCACACCTCTTCATCTGAGAAGTTTCCAATATAGCTTGTGGCTCCAGCCTTCTCCCCAAGCCGAGTCTTTCCTCCTCAGATTCATTCCCCTCTTTTCTTCTGAATGTAGCCTTTCCTTTTCCTCAGATCCCTCCCCTGAGCATTATCCAAACAACTCTTGTTTGCAATTTCTATGCTCCAGTCAATTTCCTGCTCTGTATCAACTGATTTTCATTCTTTCCCTCTCCCCTCCACATCTGCTTCCATTCAGTAGGTCCTCTCCACCATGTTTTCTTAATGCCAGTTGCAGATCATTGCAATCCTGAGGGAGTCTGTCCTACCACTATTAACTCTAGGAGCAGTGTCTATAAGAAGCAACCTACTTGACTTCTTATGCACGCAGAGCATGCACAAAATCCTTGGTGACTTCACCTGCATAGCTCTGACCTGCACGTATCAAAATGCGGCCTTTCCAACTTGGCCAAGCTTTGATGGTTTCACAAGGAGAGAGAGAGAAACACTCCTGACGCAAAAGCCATTCTTTCTGACAGGGCCACATTTTCCTTTTGAACGTTAGTACCACTACAGCTTCTAATATAAACAAATTTATCAGAATCTGTTCAATATGAGAAAAAAAAAAAGCCTATAATTTAATTTTTCAGGTTTTTAAGGTGATTTTTCCAAATAAGTGTCTTATCATGAGTATGACAATGACTGGGGCAGGTTAGGGACAGAGAGGGAGAGGAGAAGGCAAAGCAAGCGTAGACTTGAAAAGGAAGAAGTCTATGCCAAAGGTGTCTATGTCTTCCTTTCTTTATCAGCAGTTGTGGTAAGTCTTTAACAACATATGGTTGTTATGGTACTCTCTTTACTCCTCTGCTTGTCTTGTGTCCTCCTAGTTCATTCAATCCCTTCTCTAATTCCTTGTCCCCAACATTTTTATTCTTCAGTTCTGTACCTGTTTAATCTCCTACTTTATCTCCTTATACGCCCTTTGCACCTTCTTTTGTTTTTATTTCCCGCTCTACCTCTTAATTATCTCTTAAATCTCTTCTCTTTGCTCCTTTTTTCTTCCGCCCTCAATCTGCTCCGTGGAATAATTCTGGCTATGAAAAAAAAAGCCAAGAACAATAGTTATAAGGCCAGATGTCTGGACATCAGCATTCATTTGTACTCTTATTTTTGGTCATACACAAAATGTGCCCAGCTGTTGCACTAAGCCCTTGAAGCAATCAACAAATCCCTGCTCTGCCTGCCCTGAATATATTCATGCATAGAACCCCATCTGGAATTGCTCATCTCTTCTCAGGTCCTCTTAAACTACCTTATACTTCTGGGTCTGATTGAAGAAAGGATTTTATAAAGAATATTTTGAGAAAATATGAGCAAATCCCATCATCTTAGTTGGAAATCTCTTCAATTGACACCATGTTTTCCACTGTGAAAGCAGGGTGTGTTTCCCCTTCATTGTTCTCTGTCCTCTCTATCTGTCCCTCCCTTGCTTCATCTCCATTCCTCCATACATTACTGCTGTGCTGCGAATTTGCTGGAGAATGTGTCTGGTTTGTCTATGTTTGAAAGCCCCAGGCTGCTTAGTGATAACACCTGTCCAACTAGTTAGAGAGGGTGCAGATCTAATGGGGACTGTGAAGGGAGGCAGAGGCAGCTCTCTCCATTCAGCATGACACTGAGGGTTAATAGAAGGAAAATATTGATGTTTTATTAAATTACTCCTATGCGTTGGATCATATAACATGCCCAAGATCTAAACAATGATCCTGTTCTGGAGGAATGTGAGGTTCAGACTGATGAGATAAACCGTTTGCTGGAATATCTCTCTGAGTTCACTAAATTGCTTCCCTTATTTAATTACAAATTAATTGAAAACACTCCTTGCTCAGCGGAACAATACTTAAAACCTGATTTGTTGATAGTATCCTAATCCTCCTTAATATTCCTGTAGTCTCTCCCACAATTATGTCATCAATTTTACACATTTTTAGACTTTGGCAAAACCTTTTATGCGGGACTCATTAACATAAATAAGAGAAATAGCTGCAGCCCTGGGGTACACACAAAGACTTATTAGTCCCAGTCAGGATGATGCTGACATAAATAACAAAGCGGCACACTTGCAACTGATGTAAATTTGGTAGCAGAGACAATACCAGTGCTCAGCATGGAAAGATGTAGCTCTGTTAGCAGAAAGAGGAGACGAGTATTTGGACAAGAAGCAAATGAAATCTATGCAGGAAGAGGCTGAGTTATGGAATTAGTTGAATTTAAAGCATCTAGAGTGTCACATGTCCTCTGCCTGTTACATTTCTAGTCTTCAACCAGTACAAGATTACTCACCTTGATGCACTTTTCAGTGCTTAGCACGATCTTTCTCCTGGTATTCCAAAAAAGGCAGAGTTTGCCTGAAGCAGACAGCTCCACTGTGTGGTAGAAAAACCTGGCTGACAAAGAGAAAAATCAGAGTTAACTTTCAGTCCCCAAGAAGCAAGTGGCTAGTTTTTCAGCCAAGCCATTGGCCTCTTGGTTTGGGATGGTGTCTGTTTGCCTACTGTGAAATGCTTTGTAAAAACAATAGAAATGCAAATACTGCAGTGATAAAGTACTTAGCAATACCAAATTCTTACAAAACGTCTGTCAGCCAGCATCACAAAGTATTCTTACTCAGACAGCCCAATACAATAAAACAGAACCACTGTCCACTTCCCTTCTCCCAGAATAAAAGCACCTTCTTTCCCTTCTGTCCTGTAGCTGACCCTTTTCCTGAAACATTAATCATGTAAACAATTTATATGGTGTACCAGAAAGGCTGACAGATCTGGGCAAGTTTGGACACCACGATGGAAGAAAGATAAAATAAGATCTGGAGATTCTGGGTGTAGATTTGTCAAAGCACCTTCCCTGGCTTCAGTGGCGACAGGATGCAGGGAAGAGGGGATGCTTTATGCAGGTTGGTCCTGGCTATTTTGAGTCAAAGGGAAAAAGTTGAAGTCTACTAGGCATGAGGTACAAATCCCAGTGCCCTGGGAACATGTGGTTTCAGGAAGATGCTCCTTGAGAAGGCAAGGACTCACTTCACACTCCCATCTCCGCAGATTTTTTTTGAAGTATAGCCCCCTCCCTGGTGTTATAACAGTGATCTGCGTCTGAAGTAATGAAAGTGTGAATTGTAATGGCACAGTGGCTAGGTCCCTGTAAAAGTCACACCCTGATGTAGGTGGTAAAGGCTGAGAGTTTCTACCATCGTGTGAATGCCAAACAACTACAGAAGGCATTTCGTTAGCTCACAGATGGGCATAGTTCAGAGGCTTCTCTGAATTATGCCCATCTGTGTTGCAGATCTGGAAGGCTGAGACTGCATGTGCTGAGTTTTCCAGATAACTGGGGCTCTTACCATAGAGGAACTAAAAGGTGTTGCCCGAAGCTCTGCATTTGGCTGGGCTATTTAGCCAGGTTCCTGGGAAAATAAGATGGTAAATATAGCCTTGGGTGCTATGTAAGCAAGCAGCTCCACTTTTAATCAGCTAGAGCTTATTTCAAGCTGGCAGTGTCCATCCTAGATATAGCTGAGTGTTCTGGCAGTGGGTCCAGGACGTATCTGGGTCCACACTGATATGGACATGTGAATCTTCACTAGCCCAAGGAAGTGAAAGGCTGGAGCAGCTCATCAGTAGTGACTATCAAATGAGTGAAAAAAAGGACCAGGGTTTCTGCTAGTTCTGCCATGGGGGTGGGGGGACCTCCTTCCTCATTGAAGGAGCGGGGGTTTGTGTGGGTGTGTGCACTCCCTGTTCTGGTGGGAACTCTCAGTTACCATGGTCAATGTCCCCATGCATTAACAGCATCACACCGTGTGCACTTGCCCCCATCAGCCAGAGAGCTTTTAATAGTGCCTTCTCCTGAAGAAGACTGCTCAGTGCAACTAAATTCAATTCAGGTCCCCAAAACCACCCTGAAATAAAAATCACTGTGGGCTACGTACCCAAGAAATAGGGACCATGAGTGTGGGATTGCAAAAATACCCAGGCATGTTTGGGTAATCAATTAAGAGAAGTATTAATGTATTGATGGATATAGTGAATAAAAGGCTGTATCAATGAATACAGCTCATGGTCTCAAAGGTTTCAGTATAATGGTGATACAGATTTGGGTGTTTGCAGTGTTCCTGGGGTTTTCAAGAAAAGGAAAACCCAGCAGAGGTTCCAACCAGTGGCTATGGATCAATGAAAAAAGTACAGGGATAAATGAGCGAGGACTTTTAAAGATCATTCAAATATGTAATGGCTAGATACCTGTATCACTACCTATGTTTTTCTAAAAGTTAATTTACAACTTTCCTAACTTCACTCTTCCTAGGGCTAAAGTAGTCCCTTTCTTACCATTTTGACATGGTTGGAGTCACTCTAACAAAAATCAGGAAGATTAATTTCTCTTTAATTACAGTGAGAGGTGGGGATGGAAGGGAGCAAGAGACCCAAAAGTCATAAATTAGTTAGGGCAGAGAGGGAGGAAAATGTTCACAAACTGCTGACAAGATTAATATGCAGTTGATGGGAAGCGCTTTCACACCAGGGTGCCAACAAATAAACACAATTCAAAAATATCGTCCCCGCTGCAGTGGATAAGGGTGGATTCCCAGCGACAGAGAGAGAAGGAGGGAGGGGGAGACATTTAGAGAGGGCAGGAGACCTATTTGCCCTGTGAAGCTTCGAGCCCAGAATTCCTCCAGTGAAATCTGATAGCAGGGGGCTAGCCAGGCCAGAGGGTTACTGCTTTCCGCATTAAAAAAAAAAAAAAAACCAAGAAAAAAACAGGGAAAGGAGGTTTGGGCAGGGGAGGGTGAGGACTGTGTGTGAAAACCTGAAGATCAAGGCTGTGCACAGCTGCTGCGGGGCCGGGAGCTTCCACCTGCTGTGAGTACTGAGCTAACTTCACGAATGCTGCGGGATTTGCAGAACCCGGAGATGAACAAAAGAGTAGAGGCCTCTCCCGGCGCAGCGCGCAGCGGGAGGTTGTTCCCAGTTTAAGTAAGGCAAAAATGTCTGGCTAATGCAGGTTGCCTCAAAAGAAAAAAAAGAAAACAACTCGGGGGGGAGGTAAATTAGAGGAGCAAGAGGGGAGGCACTTGTACAAGCTGGACAATGTGCTGCCAGATTAACAGTTTATAATCAGTTTACCAAAAACAACCCAGAGGACCTGATTATTTTTCCCTTTCCTTTCACCTTTTCTGCCTTTGTTCTCTGCTTCCTCTCTCTCTCCATAGCTCTCATCTCCCTTCCATGCTGCCATATTTTAGTATTGAGGAAAATGCTGCCATTCCCACTGTCAATCACCCGTTTTAAAATGCAATTTAGATAATATTTCAGCTAAGCTGGGATGTAATTGCTTGGCAATTGAACAGCACTGGATTATATGTCTATATATATCATCAGAGGAGGTTTAATGAAATTGTTCGCTAATGAAATCTTAGCTTTAAGACTTCACATCCCTTCAGAGAAATGTGACATTAAGAGCCCTCTCCCTCTGTTATCACCAAGAAGTTGTTACTCTGACTGCACTGTAAACAAAATTATAAAAAAAAACATTGCTGAAGTCAATGGCAAAACCACCAGTTACTTCAAAAAGGAGTTTTTAATCCCTGTCTTCATCATTTTATGGGTGAAAGCACAGACATCTTAGTCCTGTCCTGCAATTCTTCACTCTTGCAGTCCTACAAACTCTGTCCTGCGCTGCTTATTTCCTTCCAGCTGTGCCAGCCCTGGGGTACCCCCTCCAAATCTACTTCCCATCTCCTTCCAGCCTTCAGCCATTTCATGTCTAGCGCAGGCTTTGCACCCAGCAAACTACACAACGGTTTTGTGATGTGCATAAATGGGGACTATGAAGGACGATAACTGGAGTCCGTCTCCTTGCCTGTTTGAAAGGGAGTGTTTAAATCTAGTTTTCCAAGAGGAAAAGGCAGTAGAGTAACTCCATCACACTGCACTTCACCTGTGCCTCTAAGCCACTATTGGATAAAGAGGGATGGTTTTACTTCTTGGGCTGATCCAATTGGTCTTGTAACCTTTTGGTTCCCACAGGAGCACGACAGCTCTGTCTGTGTAACAGCTAATGCCTCACAGTTGACCTCCAGGGTCAAGGACATTGTGCTGATCTGGGGATGACAGTAATAGTTCTGTTGACAGATGCATTTCACCAGCTGTACAGCCGCTTGGTGGGACTCAAAGTTAACCCTTCCTGTGCCACCTGACACCGATGGCTCAAATATAACTTGCATGAGACAGATCATCTACAGCCCCTTTGCCCGCCATGAAGTATAAAGCTCTCCAAAATAAATTGCCTCATAGGTTCAAGGAAGAAATATGCAGGTTCTAAATACCAGGCTCTCCCTACGCTCTCTCCTTCTCCTCAGCACAGTCTGTCCAGTTTCATGCCTCTTACCTCTTCCCTTCATTTGCTTCCTCTCAAATCCCTGCTTAATAGTTAAAACATTCATTTAGACCTTGTGATCTCTCTTTGGTCCTGCTCCCTGTCACTGAGACCAAGTCTTCTCCTGATGACACGACTGATTCAACTACTGCACTGAGGATCCTGGCTGGTTGTTGTTGATGAACCTCCTCCTTGCTCCTTTTCCAGTTTCTCTAATTTATTTCTCTGAATTTTTTATCTGTCCACCTCTTTCTCTCTCACACTATGGTGCCCAGTCCTTATGTTGAATGACTTCACTGTTTGCATCAGTGACGTTTTGATCTGAGTGTAGATTTCTTTCTTGAGCCCAGACCTACTTACCCCATGTCCAACTGATTCGTGTATGTGAACAGCAAGATGAGAGACCCCCCCAAAATGGCTGCAATCTTTGGACCTACAAGTCTAACTGTCCCAGATTACAATCCTGTAGGATGCAAATATGTCCTCTGTGCTTCAAGAGTGGCCTATAAAAATCAAAATAGATGGTAATTCTGCACCTTGAAAAAAACAGTCTGGTGCCTTCTGGCATCTCTCACCCCTAGACCCTTTTCCCTTCCCCTCCCTCTCCCATATTTTAAAGGCTGAATATTCTGATAGAATTGAAAGCTCCTCCTTGTATAATAAAAGTGCTGTTGGAATCCACTCCCGTGTAGCAAGATAGAAAAAGGTGAAAAAATACGCAACTGAGGAAAGAGAAAGAAAGGTAAAATGCATAAGATTTTGTGGTTTTAGAACTCTTGCAATTCATACAGAATCAGACAGGTCAAAACGTTCTTTTTTTTTTTTTTTTTTACTTCTGCTTTTAACATTTTGATTCTATGTTAGACACACTTTTTCATTTTTACTCGTTTCTGTTTCTGAACCCTTTTTTCCTTATGCTTAATTTTCCACTGACTTTACTGAACTACTTTGACTACTCAGGATTTTTTATGGTGTGAACTGGCACATCTTTGTCCAGATCCTAACAAATATATATTGGCCATGTGCCTAAAATCACCAACACAGCCTCCATCAGCACACACCACTCTTCCTGTCATAGTCATAAGAACAATCCCCAACTTAATTTCCCACTGAGACTGCAACATTGTTTAACACCCATTTTGATAGAGGATTTGTGAGGGGCTTGAACTACCAGAATGATATGGATCAGTACAGGCACCCTCCCCCTGCCCCTCAACTTTATTAGATTAAGGAAAATCGATCTATCTCCAAAGCTACTCTCTAGGCTTACTATTGCATACAACCTTCCCCTGCTCCGGTTTTAAAGAAATAGTGCACATCTCTCCATTGTCCTCCCTTAGTCACATTCAATTAATCAAGTTTGAAAAAAAATAGTCAAAAAGAGATGAGAAAGTTTGAGAGGCATGTTGTTTGATGTGTATTTCACATAAGCAGAACACACGTTTTTTAGTAGACAGCAGTGAAGTGGTAAGTTCCTTCTGAACCTAAATATGATGTTTCGATATAATTTTGCTAATAACCCTAATGCTTCTATGTCCTTCGTTATCATGACTGTAGTGAGTAAGTGATATTTTATGCTTATGCTTATGCTAAGTTTGGCTTGATTTTCTAAATGGATGCATCACAAAGAGTATTATTACAAAAAAAAAAATCTAAACCTTTCCAAACAGTTGGGTTTTGCATTTAATTCTTAAAGTGTCAAGACTGAACATTCGCTTTTGTTTCACCAGACAGCAAAATTCTGCAGCCTGGCCCCAGTCCTGGCCAGGATCCTGCTTCCCATGGTCAGAAGCCTCCCTCTATCGACCAACAATTTCACTGTTCAAGAGAAGGAAGCTTTGGTTAGAAGCAAGAGCAGGAGCTGATCTGCCAGGTAGCTGGGACCTCTTGCAAAAGGGCTTTGAATCTGCGATCAAAATCAAAACGTGTAGTAAATGTATCTGCATGGTTTTGAATTGTTTCTAGACTGACTTATTTTTGTTAATTAAATGTATGCTTAATGCTATTGAAGGAGTAGTTCCAGCAGGGCTAGGAAATGAATTTGTGTTTGTTTGTAAGGAATAAACTATCTTTCTGCCAGTGTGTCTCTGTGCCTAACCATAGTGAAAAAAATGAATTACTTTGGCCTACATGTTTCTCACCTGAAGGGCCTTCAAGCAAGAGCAGTGGAGAACTGAATCACTCAGGTCTAGCATTCAGGGTTGACTGCACAGTCCTGTTTGTACAAACACGGCTGTAATTTAAAATCACTCAGAAGAACTAGGAGAAATTTGCTGACCTGTTATTTTATAGGTATTTGGGAGAAGCACTCAGTATACATTGATATGTATAAATAGCCATTTTGATGGCTCCATTAATGAAAGGGGAAAAAATTCAATAAATATATGCTCTGTATTTTTATCAAACAAGGTTACCAGGGGAAATTAAAAATTTGCAGGATTGTATTTATTTACAAGCTCCAGTGTACTAGACAACAGAGAGGCAAACTCAGGCAGGCAGACAACTAAGCAGGACCCTTTCTCAAATGTGCATTGCCCTGAGTCATTGTGATGATGGAGCAGATCCTCGCGCAGTGTAAATCAACACGGTGCCATTAACTTCAGTGGAGCGTTGATGAAGTACAACTGGATGCCTAACTTGTCTGGGAGAAACTCAAGGTTCTGGGCTTTGTCAAGTGTACTGACATGCTGATTTATTATTAAAACTTAGGGGTGCGCAGGAGAACTGGACAAGGTACACTGCGTTGCTATTTTGAGTTGCTTAGGAAGGCTGCAATGTGCACCCAGAGACTTATTTTAACAGGGTTGCTCAGAAAGTGCAACTGGGGAGCATGAATTAAGAAAATGTAGAGAGTGAGCAAGCTGAGGGAGAGAGGCGAGTTTGAGCATTTCTAGACTTGCAAGACTACAGCTGTGGGAATAATTAAAAAAGCACACTTTTTTTGATAATTTATTTTTGAAACTCTGCAAAATTTGTCAAATCGTTTATTTGATGAGCGTTATTTGACCAGCTGTACAGGGAGCCACACTGGAGTGCTGTAATGAGTGCTTTGGAATGCGACCAGCGTTAATGTGCCTGTGATAGTTGGATAATTCTTTTACCCTGCTCATTTCTGTGGTTTGCCTGTAACTATGGCCCCGCTTGATTGCTGTTATGATGTGAGCTTTGAATTCTCTCTCTCCTTTGGCCTTTTCCTTTTGGCAGTTCCCGCAGAGCTGAGCCCTGATTAGAACCACAGCAGGTCATTCGATCTTCAGATGGCTATAAAAGGTCTGTGCAAGTGACCATCTCGCTTCTGTCCCAAATGGATGATCACACATAGCGCACATTGCCACACTCCTGGCATGACTTCAGCAAAACTGGCAAGTTTTCCTTCTAGAGCTAAAGCATAACAGAAGGTACAAGGAGCAATTCCATTAAATGTCCCTTTAAACTGTCAAATTTAGCAGGAACTTTAAAACAGAGCAGACTTTAAAGTGATGAGGGAGAAGTACTGGTCCCCTGCTTGAAATTGCAGCTGGTTTTGTTACCATCAGGTGTGATATGAAGTCAGCATTTTCCTTGATGGCTTTTTCCTTTGCCATTGTTGCAATCTGGCACTACAGATCGGAGCCTCATTCCAGGTTTTTAAAGGGAACTGTTACTCTCCTGAACGATTTTATTCCTTGTCTCCTTCTAAATGGATTTTGTTATTTTGTAATTTCTCAAAAATAGGTGAATTTGATAAAATCCAGATATTTGGAACCGAGATGGAGACTTCAGATAATAACAGTTTTACTGCTGAAAAAACAGAGGTTTAAATACTCATGCTATTAAGTAAGGTCTAGAGTCATGTGCTGGCCTCTTTCATTCTTGGGGTTCTTCAGAATATTGTTGCCCTTTTTTTTCAGGCGCTTGCTCTGTTCAGGTGCTGGTGGCATTTCCATGTGCAACAGAGACACCTGGGCGATGCTAGTTAGCTTTCCAGCTTGGTGGGAAGCACTCACAACAGGGACCTCCATATCTCGGCGCATGCCTGTACCTTGCTTTGTTCACAAGACACAAGCTCTAGAACACAGGCTGCCAAGTGCCGGGCACATAATTGTTTTTTTGTGAATCTCAGCCTCTTACACAGTTCACAAAAGACAACGTTTCTAGAATTCACTCTGATCAGACATTAAGGCAGAGAGTGAATTTTTTTGCTGCTTGCTGTTTTCAGACACTGATGCTATCAAGGGCTGAAATTCATAATGCAGAAAATCTTCATATAATTAAATGTCTCCTTTTTTTGCTAAGTGCAAGTATCATCTGGGGATGCCTGGCACAAGAATAGTACTATTTATTGCTCCATTATTTGTATTCATTATTTTAATAGTGTTCAAATAGCAGACTTCAAGCCAGAAGCCTGAAGTTTCATTCCCAGCTCTAAGATCAGCTCATTGAGAGTACTTTGGACTCAATCAGTTTGTGGTTAAGTGTCCCAGTAGGAAAGAAATATTACTTCGCTGTTCTGCCATACTGTCCTTTAAGATATCTCAGTACGCTCTATGTTAGCTCTCATAACTCTGATCTCAAGTTGGAAAATGTTAATAGCAAATGGCTTATGGGTTTGAAGTAGCCCATTTTAGTTTTTTTCCCCAAAAGTTATTTTTGTGAATACTTTTTAAAAAGACATTTCTTTAAAAATATAATGGAATCAAATGATAAAATATACAGCTTCTTGGAACACATAATCTCATTTTTGGTTTTGGTAGTTTTGATTGATCAGCTGAGATGTGAGTATTCTTCAAATCAAGATTTTTCCACTTTGTAAGAAATCACGGTAGAATTTGTTGAGAAGAATGATCAGCTAGGGAAGAGAAATGTGGTTCACATGGTGCCACATAGAAAAGTGATTCAGCACTGGTATAAACTCTGACTGTTCAGTAAATTTTATATGTAGATAATTATCATTATCATTAAAATTAACACTTCAGCGTTAGCTTTAGCTTGTAGATACCAAGAGGCCATGCTTACTGTCAGTGAATTAATTAGAATTTTTCAGGTATATTTTATTTTTATATTGGAAGCACCCTACCTCAGCTCAGTCCAAACATTTGTGCAGAAATTAAAAGCTAAGTACTGGAATGTCTACACAAACACAAACCCAAATTCCTCTTTTATTAGTGTTCAATTGCACTTATATTACACAAAATCGTATCACAGCATTTCTCCAGATGTCAGGGAACAAAAAGGCACACACTGCCAGGTGAGCAGAGGGCTAAGACATCTGTGTTGCAAAGCCAAAGGCCAACCACAGAAATATCTTGGCAATAGCCTTCACCTGAGGGGATCAGATGTCTCTCCTGGAATGCAAGTCCAGCATTACAGCAAGCACAAGGGCTTCATTTGATGAAGTACACCGAATGTCTGCTGAGATGGCCAAAGATACTACTTTTCTCTGGCATTTCTGCCTCGGTCCTTTTGTGGAGACGCCACCTTTTTAAGCAGAAGTGGAAGGATAGGAAACATCTCTATGCCCAGATGCTGCAGTTCACAGACTGGCACTTCAGGTTGGCCCAAAAGCTTCAAAGCCAGGTTGTGATGGGTCGTAGAAACAGACATAATGCCCGTTCTTCCACTTCAGAAAAATTCAGCAGAGCGCATCAATTGGTTACTAGCAACAAGTTCTCATCAAAGGAACTGTAATTGGACTCTATATGACACACGAGAGTTATCTACATTGCACAACATTCTGGGAGATCCTAATATTTCAATATTTATATTTGTTTGCAAATCAAAATGCAAAAATTTAACCACCAAAACTTCTCATATAAAAAAAAAGTGATTCAGAAATAGTGAATAATTATTTATGTATTTATTTACTATCTTGACCAAGCTAAAACCCTGACACACGCCCTTAAATTGATGAGGTTGGTTTGTTGAACTGACAACTAATATGGTTCATTCTGTGAAAAATCAACCCGTGTTACGCTGAACTCTCCCAACGAAAGTACGTATTGTCTGGGGAGTTGCTCAGCTGATGCCCCTCTCTCACAGCTCTCTCAGTGGCTGGACTGCAGCTCCTGACCCGAATCCATTATGATCGATTTTTGGCCGGAAGGGAAATGGAGTGACATGAAGAGGAAGGTAATACAGGAAACTTGATTGACAGGACAGACACTTGTAAGTTCAAAGAAGCAATGGTCTGATAGTGAAATGCGGTTCAAAAATCTACTGAACTGAGGTAGCAAAAGCTATGTATAACAAGGCCCCAAAGGAATTATCACCCTTGCATTGCCATTTGCTAAAGTAGCAGCTCCCAAACTTCTCACATTGCTTGTCCTGGGATGTGCAAACCAATGGGACTGGCACAATAGATTTCATTCAATATATATCACTGTTGTTGTTGTACTGATTACTTCAGAGGCCTCTGTGATGGGATGAAGTTCAATCTATGTTAAACATCATACAAAGAACACAAAGTAGTCCCCTTCCAGATAAAATGATGATGGAGACAAGAATCTGGAGGGAGGGAAAGGGCTTTATCTGATGCAAAGACTTGTTACCTGGAAGCTATATGTGTTTAGGCTTCTGTCTTGGTCTTCATATCCTCCTATGTAAGATTCATTCTGAATGAATTGTCAAATATATCAACTTTCCTATCTATGCTCCAGTTCTGTTAAGTTTGAGGCCATCACATGATCTGAAGCCAGATGAGGCATTTCAGGAGTGGATTTACTGATGCGCATTCCCCCTTACTAGCATCAGCTAAATCACCTACTGCTTTTGCAGGTCCTTGCACGTTGTTCAGACAGGACCTGTAACTACCCCAAAAAATGTAAGGGAAGAGATCATCTTTTCTTGCACAGAAGGGAGGGGAATCCAAGGAGGCATGCCATAGACAGTACCAGAGGTGGCTCAGAGAATCCACAGGTGAAGGAAATATTCCAGAACAGTGGAGACAGGAGTGGAAGATGCTGCTTCTGGAAGGGAAAAGGTTACTTCTTACGGAGAAACACATTTATTGTCATTTTGTTTATTTTAAAAAATTAGAAGAACATACTATTATGTCTTTATATTAGAGAAGACTATATCAAAAAGCATGACAGGTATGTGGAGCAGCAGATGGTAAAGGAGATATCGATCCTAGTTTCCTATGTCCTGATTCTGATTTTGCACACCTTTACAGTACACACCCAGAGCACAGGGGAATCAGGCATCATGTCTCGCAAATATGTACAGATGAAATGATAGCCTGCTTCTCTCTGAATGTAGCTGGAATTTCTGATGGGCTAAAGGCTTCTTCCCAAAGTTTATGACATTGCTAAAGCTCAGCCACATGATGACAAAGACATGGCCAAGGCATTCTCTGCTAGGACAGACTTTCAGCTGCCCATTAGTAGGAGAAAGTGTCACTTGAAAGTGTTTCTGGAGGTGACTGTAGAGGAAGTGTGTTGCAGGCTGGATTAATTTTTGTTACTTTTTTCTTTGCTATCCTCTTTTCTAAAGTTCCCACAGCCTTTCCTTCCGTCAAGTGACAAGGAGTGAGCTGGTCACATGGCTGAATGTTATTCCCCATTATGTGACCGCATGTGTGCCCCTCACATGATGTGGGATGCTGACATTTTTGGCATGTGGTGGGCTGTGCATCTGATCATATGACAGGAAAAGAGGAAAGGGAGAGCAGTTCTCCCATAAGAGGCTATGTAGCTGGCCCCATGGTTCCCCTATTTAAAACTTCACCTTGGTTATCTGATAGGGAATGGAGAGTGGAATTTTGGGAAGCAGGGTAGCAAGGAAGGCTCCTTGAGAAGATACTGTAGGGAAACATCCTCTAGGAGGAGAAGTCAGGAGACTGCTTATTTATTCAGACTTTGAAAATCTATTTATCCAATGCTCAAGAACCCAATGTAAATACAGAAAGCACAAACTGAACCTGACTCAACTGTTCTCATTTTTTCTGTATTTCTTCTAAAACACAGGCTTTGGGTTTTCTCAGAACATGTGTGAGAGAGCTGGCATTCCTTGTATCAGAACTTGACAGCAAAACCAACCCCTGTGGTACTTTCAATGTTCTCACTATGAACAGAAAATCTGCTTGATACAGTAGGCCTTACTAAAACTGTTTCGACCTCAGTTTACGTGAGGCATCATTTTACCAGTCTGCTGTCTAAAGAAAGGAACAGTCTTCAGCTCACAAAGACACTTGCACATCAGATTTCTATTTTGATTACTTGTGTCACAGGGTCTGATTTACTGCTGGACAGAGGCTTGATGGAGATCAGCACAGATCAGTTTAGCTTCATCCTGGCGAACTCCCTCCCCCCACCCTTACGCAACCCTTTCGGACAAGTGTGACCTGCTTAGCATGACAGTGAGTCATCAGGTTGGCTCAAATTGTCTCCCCATACCTTTGAGATGGATGATTA
Source organism: Anarhynchus alexandrinus (assembly GCA_008711295.1). Taxonomy (NCBI): domain Eukaryota; kingdom Metazoa; phylum Chordata; class Aves; order Charadriiformes; family Charadriidae; genus Anarhynchus; species Anarhynchus alexandrinus. The sequence continues at coordinate 2,107,613 of VUYV01000166.1, read as the reverse complement.
AGATCCAATTGCAGACCAGTTGAAAACTTAACTAACTTCAGCAGGGCCAGTAAAGCAACTCGGTTAAAGCTGAAATGAATTAATCAGTGAAGCATCCAAAGACTCTATCAGGGATCATACACAAGTGTTCACTGCTGTATCAGTTTTCCACCCAGGCACATTTATTTAAGTTGTGACTACCTGTCAGAAGGATATAGTAGCAATGGCACCCTCTGGTAAGGTTCTGATTATTCTGAAATAATGTGCCTTTCTTCACAGAAGAGCCCTAAATGGAACTATATGCCACCTTGTTTTTGTAGAAGATCATGTACCAGGAGTGCAATGCTAATGAAAAGGCATCAGCATCTGATGTTCAGAACTAGGAGATTCAGAACTAATAAGGCTGCTTTTCTCTGAGCCAGTATGAAGGACTTCCAAGAAAACTATGCTCCTGACTTTACCTGTCTATGAAAGAGGGACAAATGCCTCTTTATTATGTATTTGTTATATATTTTCCTGTTAGTCTCCACCCTGCCACTGCTTCACAAGATGATGGATGTCCTACTACAATCCTCCCCCTCAGCATGCTCACAAAATAATTCTGATTTCACTTGTGCCACTGTGTACCAAAAATATGAAAATACTGACTCAGTCCCCTTCACAGAAATGCCAGAATTTCTCACTTGAGGTCAATTTACAGCATGGTGTTAGAATTAATAGCATTATTTGCTTAAATAAATAGTAATAAAAAAAAGATAGGATTCTCTCCCACTGTATCTGATGGGAACGGAAATGTGAAGGAATCATATGGCAGAAGATGAAAAGGTAGTCACATGAAATGATCTTAAGAAAACATAGAGCTGTTATTCAGGGAGAAAAGCTCTGTCTCTCCTTTGGAAGCTTGGTCACAAGGTGAGAAAAAAAATCTGACATTTTACAGGGCAAATTCCTCAAATTGCTTTTGTATAGCTTAAATTTTCATGCAATCTGCAGTACCAACAGGGAATCCAGGCATGTGTCATTCGAACAGAGATATGCAAACCTGAACAATTTTCATTTACCTTCTGCAAATACTACTTACACAAGAGATAGCTCTAGGACTGGCCTATATAACTATGAATATCCAGATAAAGTGCAGCTTGGCAATGGCAGACCAAGGAGGCTGCATATGTCTGGCAGCTTCCTCAGAATTTAAATAAAGCTAAACTTAACATTGCAATACAGTGAAGCTATTCCTCAAACTTCCTGTGAGGTGAGGGATTTAGACCTGTTATTGAATCACCAAACTAACTTTGTGGATCCAAGAACATCTGAGACGCACGAAAGACAGAAAGACCAGAACCCCAAGAAAGCTCCTGCAGCTGGATGGCGAAACTTGTTTAAATTGCTCTGTGGTATAATGGGGAAGTTTTCTTTGGCCACCACTGATGCTTCAGGAGTTTCTTGAAGGGCTTCTTTATAGGAACATCTGGGTTGACTGTAGCAATTTCATCATCAGCTCTCTAGCAATATTTGCAAAGCTGGTTGTCTCCATGGTTCCAGAATGAGTCATGTAAAAGAGTGCTGAGCTTGTCCTGTGTCAGAGCCTCCCATGTGTGACTGATCCCCTTCTGCTATCTCACACACCAGACCCCATTTCATGGCTTTTCCTCATCTTTCATGGTTTAGTCACATCACAATATTCCTTTACTTGCATGGCAAAAATAACATCTGCAGGAGCTTTCCAACGTCCTGTGATTGAAAATAAGATACAGCAGGGATTCTGCGTGGGTCTAACATGCATGTGAGGATAACACAAAAGAGTGCCTTCTCACAGCTTTCACAGCAGGTCATTTTGATTGACATATTTGTAGAGCCTACAGGGTAGATTGTAGATTCAGCTGGTATGTCAAACCAGATGGGAGAATTCCACCGAGTACACAATGAAATGAGGAGTGCAATTCTGTGGCTTTCTCTGCTTCTAACAGATGGACGGGAAAGTAAAATATCTCTCCATAATCTCCTTTCCTTTCTGAGGGCCACCTGTATTCCTCTCATCACCTTCCTCCCCTCTTCTTCATCCCCTATATTTTCCTTTTCAATTTGTTATCACTTCAGCTTCTCCTATCTTCTGGCTTTTCCACATAACCATCCTTTTCTCTGTCTTTCCCTCCTCTAGGTCTTCTTCGTTGCTCTTATTATTCTATGACCATAGGTGTTCCCAGTACAGAAAGAGTAGACAATACATGACAATATGTGCAGCTCCAGAAGGGGCTAGTGAAATTTTCTATCCCAGTGTGGAATGCAAAACACAAGATCAGGTCAGGGAATGAGTGAACCTTGTGGCATTAGAGGTTTGGCAGAGTTCTCTTGCTATTTTGGGAGCTTGCTGGACTAGACGGGTCGATAAGCCTTTTTTTTTGGAATTTCGTTCCTTTTATTCTTTTCTTTTGGTGATTCAATTAAGGAACCCAAAGATGTTTTCCTAGCTCAAAGGAAGCTTTTATAAGTGTCAGAGACAAAAGAAGTCCCCCATATGCTGAGCTGGTACAAGTAGTTACCCTATATTATAGCTTTCAAAACAGCAAACCTATCATCAAGGTTATGTTTGGACTTTTATTATAATCTCCCATTTCAGTCCATGGTCTCAGCTCCGGAGGTAAAATATTTTAGAAAGTTTGACCGCAATCCCATTGTATGTTCCTTAGTTATGCAAGTGAAGAAAGTTTCCCATTATATGATGTGTTTAGATGCTTTTTGCTCAAGGGATACTAAAAACAAAAATTAAAATAAAATAGAGGAATTTTGAAATGTGAAATTAATCCTAAATAATACTAAAATAGTTCTCTGCAGCAAAAGCAATTATCATGTTTTAAAACAGCCTTCTACCTACTGGGTGCACTTCCCTTCCTCAGCAGCGCATAACTGTCTATGTAACGAAGGTAGCTGAAGAAAGCAGTAAAAGCATCCCTCTCTTTTCATAGAGCTACTCCCGTCCTCTGCATGAGGCACCAACATTGCTGCAGGGCTGTATCCAGCACATTTTGCTTTCAAACTCGGATGCCCCTAAATGTAGCATTGCAGTCCTTCGAGCCACACTTTGGGGTTTGACCCCGGACCTGTAGAAGTGAGGCTGTGCATAAATAGAGGAGGACACACCACCTACAAGCCATTAAATGTAGCAGAAGTGAAAGGAAAAAGAAAAAAAAAGAAAAAGGTGTGTTCAAAAAACCCTGAACATCAGGACCAGAGTTGTTCAAAATATACAGAGATTTTCTTGGCTACAGACTAAACAGAAGGACCTTGTTTACATTATTTTTGGCATGGTGGCAGGTGTATGGTAGAACTGACTGCAAATCTTCTGGGAGAAATAAAATGCACAAAGGCCGCCTTTGCCTCTGGGAAGCCTAAATGGCCACTCTCAGATCAGGAAGGAGTTAAAGAAGCTGTCTCCTTTGGGCTGCCGAAATGCACTTTGCTACCCTTCTTGAACTCCCCTCAAATGCATCCCACTCACCCACCCCACTTCCTGCCTCTGTACCGAGCACCACTGGGGGCTTCCCACCATCACATCCTGACTTGCTTTGAGCTGTGGCTATTTCAAGGGTTTCTTCCCTCAGCCGCCATCCAGGTCTTTGGGGCCATCCTGTGTTTCTTCTCAAATACTGACCAAGGCTGTGACAGGAGACAAACTGATGGCAAAGTCTTCTCAGTCAATGAGTGATGTGTTTGTGCCGCGGCAGCCTTGTCCATTGCCCTGTAGGGACATGAGCTGACTCACCCGGAGCCCCTCCAGCCTGCCCTGTGCCGGAACCCCCTCAGGGCTTTGTGCCATGGAGGCAGAAGTCCCTTTGCAGTGACAGAGGGAGGGTGGTGAAGGTGGGACAAGTGGCCTGAGGAGGGTCGCTTGGGCTCCAGAGAGCTGACAACCATGGCCTTCCCTGCACGAGGGAAGGAGGCTGAGCAGGGGCAGCAAAGAGGTGGCATCCTCCTCTCCTCCAGCTGCACCTACAGTGGCCCTGTGCCCTGCAACAGCCCTCAGGCTGCCAGGGAAACATGGCAGCAGGGCAGGGGGCAGTGGCGTGGCTGAGGCAGAAGGAGCAGCAGCAGCCCCAGTGGGCAGAGGCACAGCCCAGGTCTGGGGCCACCGTATGGGCTGCCAATGCCTGACGGGTGGGAATGGTCAGCTGGCGGTGGCTCCTTGGGCCATGGGGCTCTCTGCAGCCTGGGGTGAGGCAGAGGGAGAGCTGCTATAGTAGCCTCCACATGCTGGCCAGGCCCACTGGCCCCCTCTTGGTGGCCTCTGCCGTGGGGCAGGAGTGGACCCCACCTGAGAGGACACTTGTCAGCACCAGCGCTCGGGGAGAGGTGTGGAACAGCACCTGGTTTCTGGAGCTGGACGGGGGGCTTCGGTGTGAGGTGGGCACTGAGCTGGGCTGGCTGTGCCAGGGCAGGGTCTGCACACACGTGGAGATACCTGAGAAACTTTAAGTGTTAAAACCTGAGCTGTCTCTGGAGGTCAGACTTCAGCTGACAGACCCCCCAGTTTTCATTCAGGCAGTCTTTCACAGGGGCCCTCTTTGATCTTTATACCTGCTGACTGGAAGAAGATCTTCGTGAAGGCCCAGGCATTTGTCAGAAGTGTGAACGTGGGGCAGAAGTTCCCCCACAAGCCCACAAATGCCCCCAGCCCCCCCCAACCCCACATCTCCCATGACAACAAAAGTGCAAACAGCGTGAGATCAGGCATGTGGTGACAGACAGCATTGCAGCTATCATTATATGTTCTGAAAATGGTTTAGTGATGCACAGTCACCTCACTGTATCTGCCTACTGACATGGGCAGCAACTGAATCTTTTTTTTCAGGCTAACAATTTAGACTTAGGCACCACCAACTCAGAGTGACCGCCTAAATCTTTTCAGGGATTTGTCTCCAAAGCTGGTACCTGTCCTGAACATGGTTTAGTAATTACAACTTCCCCTGAAGAGCAGTTTCAAAACCTGTTAGGGTTTTGCAGAGTTCACAAGCTCCACAGGAGGGAGTCTTTACCTATACTTAAATACTGCACCTATCTACTGAAGGTGTTTGTCACCTACAGTAATGATTGGTAAGGGCCGATTTCTGCTTTTTCTGCAAAAGAGTGGTGGATCAAATGGGGTTGCACACTCTTTGGTCAAAGTGGTTTAGGCCTTGGGACTTGGGTCTGGCAAGCTTTGGAAAGTCTGTGAAAAGCGTAACACCCCCTCACCCCCCATGGTAGCATCACTGGTTGTTTTACAGTGAAATGTCAAGCTCAGTTTTCTGCTAGAAATTAGAAAGTTATTGCTTTTTTCCTGCATGGCTTTATGAAAGCAATTTAACTTTGCTATGTGTTAGATAAAAGAGAATAAGAAGACCCAAAGTCTGGCTAAAAGACAGGAGTCCTGGAACTAAAAAAACCTGGGAGATAAGAAGCAAAGCTCCTAAATGTGAAAAGTACAGGATATTTCTGAGAAGAAAACAAGACCACAGGAAAAAAAAATCTAGCCTCACAAGGCTAGAAAGCATTTGCTGTCAGCAGCATTTGTGAGTGTAGCGCTGACCTGAGCTGGGAGGCCGAGCAGCAACAACTGCTTCAGATGATGCAGGTATATATGCAGCAACAGGCAGATCTGATGGAAGGATGCACAGCTTCTTCATCCACCCAGTAAGTCAGTGTTGGTAACACAGAAGCCTTCCTGATTCATGGATGAGACAGAATTAAGAGCAGAGTTGTGAAGACGGAAATAAAGCACATAGACTTAACATGCAAAGAGAAGGCAAAAGATGCAAGTTAAATTAGAGTTAAGCTAGAATGGACTACTGCAAACAAAGGACTTGGAGTGCAGGAACCAGGACTGACAACTGCAGTCTGCAGCACAGCTTGGGAAGGGAATAGGTGGTGAATTTGAAGGACTTGTAAGGCAGCCTGGAAAGACTGATTGCGAGCCTCCATGTAGGTTCGCATGGGGAATGGGTCCAGAGAAAACAGGAGCTTATGGAACATTCATGTCTGCCATGTTTAAAATTTAATGTTCCTAGTGGACAATGCTTTGATAATACTGCCTTGATACTAATGATTTGAGAAAGGTTATAAACCCACCTGTTTTGAGGGCAAAGTTCAAGTCCCATCTCTTTGAGTTTTCTATGCCTTCACTGGGACAATGTTGATGGAAAATTAATTTCAATGCACATTCTTGCTGTGAATCAGAGAAGGACAACAGTAACCTTAATGACTCATAAACTCATTAGGTTTTTTTTTAAGAGGATTTTTTTTTAAGTGGTTTTTCATTTCTAGCTCCTCTAAATCTTGGATAAACAAATGGTTTTCTTATAGATGATCAGAAGTTCCTTGTCTATTTGCAGGTTGGCAAATATATGTGATATATAAAAATTCTCCATTCCTATTTTAAGTGCAATTAACAATGGAGCTTTCCATACAAGGAAGTTATAGGGGCTTGACAGTACAAAACAGGTTTCTCAGACTCTGCTCGGAATAGAATAAGACAGAAAGCCCAGATGCACAGTCTGGTGGTCACTGCAGTAATCAAGCATAGCTCCTATCTTATCTGCTTACTCTGTCAGCCAAGATTTTTCTTCCCCAAACATCATATTGTGTGCTCTGATAACTAAGCAGAACAGAAGTGGTATTTCTCTCCCTAAAAGGCCTCTGCTCTTTCCTCTCTCATTTCTCCACCTGCAGCTACTCTTCTGATATGCACTTCTCCTTCAGCAGAGTGCTTTCTATCAGATCAGGTTTTGCTGATGCCCCTGAGAGTAGTGTAACCCCTGCCCTATGCTGATGGATTGAATAAAGCCACTAATCGTTAAGTGAAAGTTACACCAGACATTGTATGGAGTGAAAGGGGGGGGGGGGGGCACAGTTTTCTGCCTCTAGGGCTTGGCAGATTTCACAACAAAGCAGCTGGCTGTGAGACATGGGTGCTGATGGAATACATTAATTACTGTCGTCAAGGTTTTAGACACACTTGTGTGCTGCTGGTAATACCAGCATGCAGGATTATCAGAGAAATCGCCTGTAAAAAAGAAAAAAAAGTGGAGAAGGGAAGAAAGGAACTTGGAAAGAAGGTTGTCTGATTCAGACCCACACTGCATTTGCATGGGCAGTCTCATCTGCTTTGACCTGTGCATTCCTTTGCCTCCCCATGGTTTCCACAACAGATGCATAGAGTTTCTCTGAACGTAGTGAAGGCCTTTTCTGTCCTTATCATTGTAAGTATTTATACAATAGCAGAAGTCTACTGGATGATTCATAGCAAAATAAATTAGAGCCAGTCTTCCCTGTTAGACTTAGATACAGCTTAATGGGCGCTTGCCTATAGTTGTAAAAACAATAAGCAGTGGGGAAGGTACTTGTGGATTTTGTTTTATAATGAAGAGATCATAAACTGAATTTGGCTTGCTGTCAGCTGGTATGGTGCTGTGTTTTGGATTTGGGATGAGAGTGATGTTGATAGCGCACTAGTGGTTTTGGTTGTTGCTAAGTAGTCAAGGCCTTTTCTGCTCCTCACACCACCCTGCCAGTGAGTAGGCTGGGAGTGCATGAAAAGTTGGGAGGGGGCACAGCCAGGACAGCTGACCACAACTGACCAAAGGAATATTCCATGCCATATGATGTCATGCTCAATATATAAAGGTGGGGGAAGAAGAAGGAAGGGGGGCACATTCAGAGTTATGGTGTTTGCAACTGTTACGTGTGATGGAACCCGGCTTTCCTGGAGATGGCTGGCCAAACACCTGCCTGCCGATTGGAAGTGGTGAATTAATTCCTTGTTTTGCTTTGCTTGTGTACGTGGCTTTTGCTTTACTTAATAAACTGTCTTTATCTCAACCCACAAGTTCTCTCATTTTTACTCTGATTCTCTTCCCCATCCTGCCATGGGGGGAGTGAGCAAGCAGCTGTGTGGTGCTTGGTTGCTGGCTGGGGTTACGCCATGACACATGTCTATTTTGTACATTGATTTTAGTAGCATTATCAAACCAAGTCACTAAGTAGTCAATATTTGCATTCAGCTTGCTCCTTATAAGTCAGAAATGATTACTAGCTTAAAGTGATGTTTACTTGAGCCTGGTACTGTTCACCCACTCACAATGTCTGATCACCTCACAGTCTGCCATGTATATTTTCTTTCCCTTGAGAGAGGGCAGGAGGACCCATGGATATGCCTACGTGACCCAGTGCACAGTCTGGAAAAGATAGATGAGAATCTGTGTTCAAAAAGCCTACAGAGGGTGGAAGCATGGACAGGTAGCCTGGGAGGAATACAGAGAAATTGTCCAAGCAGCTAGGGATCATGTTACGAAACTAAAGCCCTGATAGAATTAAATCTGGCCAGGGATGTCAAGGGCAACAACATAAGCTTCTACAGGTGCATCAGTGATAAAAGGAAGACTAGGGAAAATGTGGACACGCTCCAGAAGGAAATAGGAGACCTGGTCGCTTAGGATCAATGACTTTTTTGCCTCAGTCTTCACTGGCAAGTGCACACGGCCCAAGTCACAGAAGGCAAGGACAGGGACTGGGAGAATGAAGAACTGCCCACTGTAGGAGAAGATCAGATTTGAGACCATCTAAGGAACCTGAAGGTGCACAAATCCATGTGACTTAATGAGATGCATCCACGGGTCCTGAGGGAACTGGTGGATGAAGTTGCTATTTGAGAAGTCGTGGCAGTGCAGTGAAGTTCCCACTGACTGGGAAAGGGGAAATATAACCCCCATTTTTAAAAAGGGAAAAAAGGAAGACCTTAGGAATACTGACCTGTCAGCCTCACCTCTGTGCCTGGCAAGATCATGGGGCAGATCCTCCTGGAAATTCTGCTAAGACACATGGAAAATAAGGAGGTGATTGGTGACAGCCAACATGGCTTCACTAAAGGCAAATTGTGTCTGACACCTTTAGTGGCTTTCTATGATGGCGTTACAGCATTGGTGGGTAAGGGAAGAACAGCTGACACCATCTACCTGGACTTGTGCAAAGCATTTGACACTGTCTCACACGACATCGTTGTCTCTAAACTGGAGAGAAATGGATTTGATGGATGGACCACTCAGCGGATAAGGAATTGACTGGATGGCTGCACTCAAAGAGTTGGAGTCAACAGCTCGGTGTCCAAGTGGAGACCAAAGACGAGTGGTGTTCCTCAGGGGTTGGTACAGGGACTGGCGCTGTTTAACATCTTTGTTGGTGACATGAACAGTAGGATTGAGTGCACCCTCAGCAAGTTTGCCAACAACACCAAGCTGTGTGGTGAAGTCAACATGCTGGAGGGGAGGAATGCCATCCAGAGGGACCTGGACAGGCTGGAGAGGTGGGCGTGTGTGAACCTCATGAAGTTCAACAAGGACAAGTGCAAGGTCCTGGACATGGGTCAGGGCAATCCCAAGCACAAACACAGACTAGGGGGAGAATGGATTGAGAGCAGCCCTGAGGAGAAGGACTTGGGGTGTTGGTTGATGAGAAGTTCAATGTGAGCTGGCAATATGCACTTGCAGCCCAGAAAGCCAACCGCATCCTGGGCCGCATCGAAAGAAGCATGGCCAGCAGGTTGAGGGACGTGATTCTGCCCCTCTACTCCACCTTCGTGAGAGCCCACCTGGAGCACTGTGCCCAGCTCTGGCACCCCTAACATAAAAAGGACATGGATCTGTTGGAGTGGGTCCAGAGGAGGGCCACAAAGATGATCAGAGGGCTGGAGCATCTCTCCTATGAAGACAGGCTGAGAGAGTTGGGGTTGTTCAGCCTGGAGAAGAGAAGACTCCAGGGAGACCTTATTGCAGCCTTTCAGTATCTGAAGGGGGCCTACAGGAACAATGGGGAGGGCCTCTTTATTAGGGAGTGTAGTGATAGGATGAGGGATAATGGTTTTAAACTGAAAGAGGGCAGATTTAGATTAGATATTAGGAATAAATTTTTTACTCTGAAGCTGGTGAGACACTGGCCCAGGTTGCCCAGAGAAGTTATGGATGCTCCATCCCTGGAAGTGTTCAAGGCCAGGTTGGATGGGGCTTTGAGCAACCTGGTCTAGTGGAAGGTGTCCCTGCCAATGGCGGGGGGGGTTGGAACTAGATGATCTTTAAGGTCTTTTCCAATGCAACCCACTCTATTATTCTATTTCTATGAAAACTAGCTCCAAGAGCAGCATAGCTAAGTCGGTAGATAGGATAGTACCAAGCTAGCATTTCCTGCTTCTTGACTGCACAATAATGATTTTGGTGAGGCGTTGCCTTGAAGTAGCTATGCTGTTTCTAATGCCATTGAGTTTCATGTAACGTGCCACCTGGACTTATCTTGGGAGATTTTGTCTGCATTTACATTGTCCTTTTTTGTTGTTTTGGGGTTTTCTGGTGATTTTTTTTCTCCATGCAAAAGAATAAACCATGTCTTCCATCCAAGTGGTGCAAGTTGACCTTCAGCCATACTGCTCCAGGCCATGACCTACTTAATGGGACTATTCACCCAAAAAAGATTTCACAGCAGCACAGTAGGAGGAGTAGTGGATGGTATTCACATCCCCACACACTGCCCCCATGATGTTCTTGTGATCATGTTAGTCATAAGGAATATATAACTTATTTTGGATTACTTTGGAGACCCATGGCCACTGGCACCAGTTACAACAGCTCAGTTCATTACGTCTGTTCTCCTGCAACCTGGAACAGACATGGCCAGGCCAGCACCCTGTCCTCCCAAGGAGACATCAGTCGTCATGGCCTCAGAGTACCCGCCTACGATTTAAGGGATGTTGCTTATGACCTGCTGCCCTGATCGTGCAGCTGTATCCTGACCACACAGAGCCACATGCCCTTTGTACTTTGGCCCTGAGCTCCTATAGAGCAGAGGTGGAGTATACTTTTGGGAGCAGACACATTCTGCAGTACCCTCTAGAACAAGCTGGATCAACACAAGGATCATGACAGTTTGTGGCACCAGGCATAGCCAGTGTGAGAAGCCTAGCAATTTTTTCCAAGCAGAGAACATCAGGACTGAGCCACTGGTCCATCTATTCATAACTTGGCTTTGCTGCTGGTTGGCTTATGGAGCAGGGAATGACAACACATTGTGACTCTGTGGTGATGCTGTCTGTGCACGTGAAAACCAAGGCTGGTGTCAGAACAGCACACTTGACACCTGGGTTATTTTGGACAAAAACTGAGGAACACCTGGAAGTGCTCACGGCCACTCCACCTCTTGCCCTCTCAGAGGGTTTGGCTCTTAGCTCCTTCAGAATAGCTGGGCTGGAGGGCTGTGCTGCCTGAAGACACCGCTGGGACACAAGCAGCTTGTCCATCCTGGATGAAGGACCACAAGCTCTTTGGGTGAGGAAGAACAAATACTGAGCAGGGGTGTGAACATCCCCTTACTTCCCGCTGAGATTTCCTTATGGTTTTCTCCCAGCAATCATTCTCTTCCATCCAGTTAGCATCCTCCATCTTTACCTCTGCCTGGGATTACTCTCACAGGCAGACTTTCTCTGCAGCTCTCTTCACCACCTACTACCTCTAAGTGTGTTTTTGTAGGGTGCTGATGTAGGGAAGAGATAGCAATGAAGGTGTAGCTGTATCCAGCTTTCATTAGATTCACATGTACAGGCAAAGATACTGTCTGGAACCAGTACACTGCTGCTGCCAACCAGCAACCTCCTGTATCTCATAGCCAAACTTTGCAGCTTTATAGGATGATGCCTTGTCTAGATTTGTGACTTGGCAAACCAGGTTGTATAGCCTGGAGAAGAGCTTTGGATAGGATAGCATGCCAGAGAGTAGGGATGTTCCTCAGCTGGAGGCAGATGATAGCATGCTAGGGGAATTACTTCTAGATTGAGAATTTTGTGTTATTTCAGGTGGCACCTTCTACCATCCTTATGTCTGAAACATGTCCTGTATGACATGTTGGATAATTCTTGGGTTTGAAAGGAGGAAAAGGAACTTGTGCTATGGGGACACTGTGGTTTGGGTTGGATTTGAGATTTTGTTAGAGGGGTCCTGGGCAAAGGCATCTCATGACAACCAGCTCACCATTTCTAGTGTGTTTTAGCCTCCTTGTTCCAGGCTGTGTAAAATGTGCCTTTCTTACTTTTGCTTGGAGGAGGCTGCTGGTTTTTGCTAAGCAAGCATTTAGTTGGGACTAGACTGAGTCCCAGTTAAAGTCATCCAACTGGTGGCTGGAGCTTGTGTCTCTGTTACTGTCAGGTTGGAGGTATAGGATAAGGCTGAAGGCTATGGGGTAAGGCCCTTGCAGCTGTGAGCCCTGCAATGGGTTTCCCAAACCTGACTGTGGCTATTTGAGGGACAAATTCTGGAGTATTGTAGCCAAGCTGAGTTGCAGTCTGTTCAGTAGTCAAAGCAGGTTCTAGGCTTCCTTCTGCAGTGTGGTAGAACTTCGTATTTCTGTCTCCCTTCTACTGGGATCTTGAAATAATAGGGGAAAGTATTTTTGTCTTCACTCTGTACAGAAGCAAGCTGAGGCAAGGCTGCGTTTGCGAAGTCATTGAATCAGCCAGTGGAAGAACTGGAAGTAAATGTCACAAATTTCTGGCATTCAGTCCACTTCTCTGTTTGCGAGACAGGATGGCTTCGCTTTGACTTCAGAGGTGAGTGACGAGTCTCACTGTTTTCCAGCACAGCACACAGGCACCTGGTGAGGCTGAAGGGAGCTGTTAGCTTTGTAGTTCAGGGCAAGGGTGCCTCTGCTGCCCTGTGGACTAGTTCATTACTAAGCTGAGCTGCCTCTTTTTAAGCCCCACCTGCCACTTTACGTGCAGCGGGGTAGAGGTCAGGCCACAACACTCCTACTAGTCATTAAGAGAAAAAGCAATTGACCTTTTTTGCTTGCATTAACTTCGCTGATCTCTAGCCCCAAAGTGTTTATTTTGAAAAAGATTCTGTCACTGCTACTGCACCAAGGAGACAGAATAATGCCATTAATATTGTTTGTTTTGGTTGGATGAAAAGCACTCTGAACCTCTAACAAATATCCTCTTGTTAGCAATTGGAAACATATAATTAGGACAGACTCTCCAGTTATTTTAATGAGATTTCAGTTTCCTCTCTCTCTCTCTCTCGCTGTCGCTCTTTCCCATTTTTAATGAGATACCAATTTCCTCCCTTCTCATTTGCAGATGCCTTTCCAATAAAACAGACAGCTTTGATTTTCATCTTAGCATGCATTCTTAGCCTTAATTTATTCCTCTACATAAGTTGCCCACCGCACTCTCCATGTGCTAAACGGCTGTTAATCGCTGAAAAATTAACAAGGTGTTTAACGCCCAAAAAAAGACTAAAAAAATCTTTTTCTTGTTAGGTGGAAAGACTTGTATTTTTCGCACATGGCCAAAGCTCAACTAATTCTAGGCATCGAGGGCAACACAGGACACCTTTTTGCAACTACATCTTATCTCTCCTCTACTACACTGCTTCTACTCTGTACCTACTGCTCTATCTTTCCCCAAACCTCTCCCACAGCTTTCTCCCCTATGAGCTGGAAAGAAACACTGCACTTTCCGTATGTAAAATTGACTCTAGGCCAGTTTATTTTAATTGCAGAAATGCTGTCAGTTTGTGGGCAGCCTGGCAGGCCCTGGAAGATTTGTAGGTGTTGAAGGCATGAAGAGAGGGACCTTTCTCCGTGTAGCTGGTTCAGTACAGCCAATTCTTCCCTTGAGGTTTGGGGAGATGCAGCCTTGGCAAGTTTGGTCAGTAAACTATTTATTTATGAAAAGTTATTTTTATTTCAATTAAATAGCTCTTTAAGACTTGCAGAAATCCTGAAACAGCACGGAGTAGAGATCACCTTGTGGCAAAGAGTCTGGGCTTTATATTTTATTCAGTCCAGCTACCAGATGAGATTTTCTGTAGGTTTGATATGTCGTTTCTATTATCTGAGATGTGCCATCATGGAGTGCTAACTCATTAGTTCTTATCTCTGCAGAACTGAGATGGCTCCATGTTTGGATTTTGTCTCGTGTCCAAGAAAGATGGTAGGTGTTGCAGTCAGTAGCCGGCAGTGGGCTGCGCACAGCTCCTGCTGCTGCATGATGCTGAAAATGCTGCACTATAGAAAATGGTCCTGTTGACACATCCTGGCGCATTTTCCCTCTTTTACTCTGTTACAGATGAAGAAGTAGTTTGTGCTCATTGTCTCATCTCAGTTTTACTTGGATGTCATGCTGTTGTGGCATCAGAAAACCTTTTGCTACCTTTGTTTCTAAGCAAGTAATCTTCTGTAACAGTCCTCTTCTTGGCTGATATGCCTCAGTCAAATCTAAGTTGCTGGACTCTACAAAACAGTAGCAAGGTCATACTCTGAAACCTTCTGAAGTTCTATGTAGGAGACTGGACAAAATGGCCTAATTACTTTCTGTGATTACTCAATTCTGTGAATTTGCATTTATGTTCCCATGACTTCGTCTTAAAATGGAGTTTGAAACAGCCTAGAAGGTGAGCTACCAGCAATCTCTGCGCTTTGACCAATTCCCAAAATGAATGGTGCTTGGAATTTGAAGTTAAAGTCTGTAAGTCTTTAATTCTGAGGGCCATATTTGCATGACCCCAAATTATAGGGAATAATTATCCCACATCTAAATTATCAAAGAAGTCAGATGTAAAACATATGCTGCCTGAGGGACTGAATTTCTTGGAGAGTTTGGTTATAGGTGATAAGAAGTTGCATTGTTTCTCCCAGACCTGTACAAATTTGTTTAACCAAAGCACTAAAAATGTGTTGGCAAATGCCCAGGCCAAGGCAGGTGCATATGTGTGTAGAGCCTCAGCTGAATGGTGGAGGCAAGGAGAGCAAACCAGGGGAAGCAACTACCTGTAAAATCCCTGAACAAGGTCAGAGAGTGCAGCAGGGCAGGAGACCCTGCAAGGGAATGTTGTTTCACTAGGAGTTATCTAATTAACCTAACATAATGGTGTGAAATTGTTGTATTGTTTCATGCTGGGGTACCCAATTCTGCTTGTATCCAAAATACCCTTTGTAAACAGTGGCTTGATTATGCAACCCTCTTAGTTAGACATAGTTGTTCTGTTGGTTTAGTTAAAAATTTTATCAAGTCCCTCACTTGCATCCATGCTGTTAGACTCATGAAAGGCTGCCAATGGTTGGGCAAGATGGGTGGGGGAGGCAGCTGTGCAGTTGCCTGGCCACTAATGCACAGTGTGATCCAGGTGAACACAGACTGGAGGTGGTGCTGCTGGGGGCAACGCAGTCACCTATAGTGAGTGAATCCACACCTCTTTCTACTGGTGTAGCTTAGTCCTTTACTACAGGAAGATAATCTATATCAGGATAAGCATAAAGTGTGGCTGTATCCACAGCTGAGGCAATAATTCAAACATAAAAATAAAGTCAAGCCTCTAACCTAAACAGTTTATGCTGGTACGGAAATGTATGCCCAACAAGGCCAAATGTGTAAACCACAGTGGAAGATTATTTTTATTGTCAATATTTTTTAGGTGCTTAGGATGAATTCCCCTCTGTTCTGTGTGTGAAAAGGCTTTTAGGAGGAATCCTTAAAAGCCAAGATTCTATTTACTTAGAGCAGGCATTAGTGTGAAACAGGCCTTTTTTTAATATTTCTATAATAACAAGTCCACTCAATAACAATAGTGCTCTGGAGAAAACGGCTGCCCTCTCTTCCTTTCCATACTGGTGCATATATTCTGCAGAGCCATTCCTTCCAGCTCCCACTCTCCATGAAAATGAAATCTGTATATAATTGTTCTCAGCAGACAATTTGGATCTTCTTGATGAAAAGTACCACAAAGGTAGAACAGAAAAAGTGGTAACAATTATTCATTCAAAATTCATTTTCCCTTTTTTTTTGACCATTTTTCTGGAAAGCCAGGAGGCAGGAAAGACAGGAGGCAGTAAGACTGAGGTCTCTTAAGATATGGGGAGACCGGAATTTCTGTCAGTCACAATGAGTGACATTGGCTGGGTAGTTCTGAGTAATCTCGAGACCTCCATTTCCATGTATACTGCAATACCATAGTCAGACAGCTTTAAACATGATTAGTATAAGCTAAATCAAGTGGATGGACTGCAAGGCAGGGGCTGGGGGAGAAAAGTCACTCCCACTGTAAGAGAAGATCAAGTTTGTGACCACCTGAGGAATCTGAACATACAGAAATCTATGGGACCTGACGAGATGCATCCCAGAGTCCTGAGGGAACTGGCTGATGTAGTTGCCAAGCCACTCTCCATGATATTCGAAAAGTCGTGGCAGTCAGGTGAAGTCCCCAGTGACTGGAAAAAGGGAAACATTGCACCCAGTTTTAAAAAGGGGAGAAAGGAGAATCCTGGGAACTACCAACCTGTCAGCCTCACCTCTGTGCCTGGCACATGGAGGACAGGGAGGTGGTTCGAGACAACCAGCATGGCTTCACCAAGGTCAAGACTTGCCTGACCAACCTAGTGGCCTTCTATGATGGAGTGACTACATCAGCAGACAAGCTACAGATGTCATCTATCTGGACTTCTGTAAGGCATTTGACACAGTTCCCCACAACATCCTTCTCTCTAAACTGATGAGAGTTTAGATTTGATGGGTGGCCTGTTCAGTGGATGTGGAATTGGTTGGATGCTCACATCCAGAGGGTAGTGGTCAATGGCTCAATGTCCAGATGGAGATAGGTGACAAGTGGTGTTCCTCAAGGGTCTGTATGGGGCCAGTACTGTTCAATATCTTCATCAATGACATAGTGGGATCTAGTGCACCCTCAGCAAGTTTGCAGGTGACACCAAGCTGAGTGGTCCAGTTGACACGCCTGAAGGATGGGATGGCATCCAGAAGGACCTGCACAAACTTGAGAAGTGGGCCCATGTGAACCTCATGAGGTTCAACAAGGCCAAGTGCAACATCCTGCACCTGGGTTGGGGCAACCCCTGGTATCAATACAGGCTGGGGGATGAAGAGATTGAGAGCAGACCTGCCGAGAAGGACTTGTGAGTACTGGTGGATGAAAAGCTGGACATGAGCCAGCAATGTGCACTCACAGCCCAGAAAGCCAACCATATCCTGGGCTGCATCAAAAGAAGCGTGGCCAGCAGGTCGAGGGAGGTGATTCTGCCCCTCTACTCCACTCTCGTGAGACCCCACCTGGAGTATTGCCTCCAGCGCTGGAGCTCCCAACATAAGAAGGACGTGGACCTGTTTGAACAAGTCTAGAGGAGGGCCACAAAAATGATCCAAGGGCTGGAGCACCTCTCCTATGAAGACAGGCTGCAAGACTTGGGGTTGTTCAGCCTGGAGAAGAGAAGGGTCTGGGGGGACCTTATTGCAGTCTTTCACTATTAAAGGGGGCCTACAGGAAAGATGGAGACAAACATTGCAGCAGGGCCTGTTGTGATAGGACAAGGGGCAGTGGCTTTAAGCTGAAAGAGGGTAGATTTAGACTAGTTATAAGGAAGAAATTTTTTACAATGAGGGTGGTGAGACACTGGACCAGGTTGCCCAGAGAGGTCTTAAATGCCCCGTCCCTGGAAACATTCAAGGTCAGGTTAGATGGGGCTCTGAGCAACCTGATCTAGTTTAAGATGTCCCTACTCATTGCAGGGGAGTTGGACTAGATGACCTTTAGTGGTCCCTTCCAACCCAAATTATTCTTTGATTCTATGAAAACTAAGGTATTACTCAAGCAGAGTTGAAAATAGAGAATTCTTTAATGGTGAAAGCTGTAACAACAGTTGGTGGCTCAGAGTTCAGGTCACTAAAATTCAGAATTAAAATTTTAACCATAGAATGATGAACCATTGTAGCACTTACCCAGGGACATCATAAATTGTCTGCCACTTGAAGTCTTTTAATGGACACTCATTGCCTTTTTAATAGGTACACTTTAATTCTCCCACAAATTAATGGCTGAGATGAAGAAATCACTTGATAAAAATGTTTTGAGTATGTTATATAGAACTTGGACTAAATCATCACAGAGTTTCCTTCTAGACTCTATAAATCTGTGAGCCATCCACATATTCTTCCAGCATGAAAACACCAAAGAGGGTAAAGTATTACAGTTTGAGTAATGAGATAAATATGAAGAAACCAAAACATAGGTGGGCCACTGAGAAAAAAAAATATATTTTCAGTGACATTTATTAGCTGTGGAACTTGGTCTACAAGAGATGGTGAGAGTCAGTTCTTAAGTCATTTGAAACAGTGCTGCATTTAAAAGAAGTACAGAATTGCTGAATATAGCAAAAGCAGCGTGCCTTCTTTGGTCCCAACAGATTATAAAAACAATGGACTTTTCCACTTCTACTCCCATGATTTTTATGACAGTGTGCAGGATTTGGAGAATATTAATGAAGAACTAGCTCACTGGAAAATTGCTGCTGATGGCTGAACATCCATGGGTATGTTCATGTTTCAGATCCCTGTAGTGAACCTTTTGTTAATAGCGTGGAAGCTACTATCACCCCTGGTGGTTTTTTTTCTTTCCTCCTCTCATTTGCCACAGTACATCAGTGAATGTTGGTGATCACAAATTACTTGACTATTGTGGAAAGACAGAGAAACTGGTCACTCAGTCTCTCAGCTGGTCAGTACCCAAGTCTGTCAAGCAGAAGATTTGCAACCAAGGACCTGACAACATCTAACCGTTGCTTGGTATCCAGGAATTATTTGGCTGAATTAATTGAGGCCATCACTCAAGGCAACGTCAAAAGAGATTCAGAGGACAGACTTTAAGGAGCTTCTGCACTTAACAATGTATTTAACAGAAGATGATAATTTCTAGGTCAGAATACTCTGCAAACATGGGTGTGGGAGGCAGGGTATCATAAGAAATGGAAATGGTTGGCTAAAATCGTGCCTTACCTCTCATATTGTGGCGGCTTGCTGGGCACACCAACACTAAAAGGCAGAGAAGTAGCATTTCTGTGAAGGGGACTGCAAGCTTTCTGTTTTTCCAAGAGAGATCCCCAGCTGGTTGTGCTACTTTAAGTTGTCCTGTACTAGTATTGGAAAGGCCCAGGCTCTTCATTAACAGTTAATTAAGCCACAGTGGCCCTTCCTTCCCATCAGGGGTTGCCTTCATTTGCAGATTTAGTTAAAGGGATTCTGTCAAGTTGGTTAGGCTTATAATGTGACTGATCTTTACAGCTGCATAGTCCAGCAGGAAATGCCCAGAACGCACCCCCAGGGCTCTGTCTGTCTCTCTAAACCAAAACCCATCCTTCAAAAAGCACAGAACTGCTATTTTTTCAAGTCGCATTTTACAGCCCGGGGTATGAGTCAGGATGTGATGGATACTTACAGGCTGCAGCCTTGTGCTCTGAGTGCAAGCACTAGCCGGTATTTACACACGTGTGGTAGGCAGGCTGAGCCTATGTTTGCCTCTCTTGTAAGTACGGTGAAACACTTAGACTTGAATGGAACTGTCCGAAAAATGATCCTGCAAATGGATGCAAGAGACGCAGTAGTCACAGTTTTATTACTGGGAGACCAAGGGTTTTTTCTGACAGGTAGCTAGGTGCAGATTCCATTCAGGCTGGAGGGAGAAGAACAGCGGTTCAGAAGATGTGTCAGTCCAGCGGGTTATCCACTGAGCATGCTGGCTGCAGTTGGAGCAGCAGGCAGGGAATACATCTTCTCTTCCCCTGTGCAGCTACTTAATACTGGCAGAAGTGGCCATATGGCCACTTCTTTTGCCGAAGTTCATACTTGTTATGCCTCTGTATGCCCAATTGCATAAAAATATTAAAAGAATAAAAAGCCTAAGGAGTTATGTATTCAAAAGTTAAGAAACCCCAGCATTAAAATTGCCTGCCCAAGCTTAGCTCAACCTTTTTTGGAAGTGTGTTATGATGTTAGCTTTGTTAACTTAATTGCTATTCTACTGTTTTGCAGGTTACCTGCTTCATTCAGTGCACAAAATAAAGGGTGCTTAGGAACTGGGTACGGGTTATGTTGTTAAGGAGATACATATCAAGGCAACTTGGGCCTCATTCTTTTAGAGATGGTGGAAGGTGGACAAGACATTTCAGTCTCCCAGGTCAGGCAGTTGAATGCTGTCAAAAAGGGGAAACCAGGTGTGGGTAGACAAGATTGATGAAGCACTGTGGTAGTAAAGCCAGGAGCTTGCCTCAAGTTTTGGGCAAGGATTGGCAAGGTTGTTCATATATGAGTTTCTGATAAGTGGTTTCTGCTTCTTCCATTGTGCTCGTAGAAGTTTCTCTCTTACTTATTCTGTGCAGCGTAACCAGCACAGAAAATTATTTTTTCCAGCAACAGCCAGTATTCTCCCAGTGTCTGAGCAACCACTTACAATTTTAAGTCATTAGCTGTTTTAAATCATGTGCAATTTTAAGTTTGTAATTCATCACAATGCTCTCTGCCAACACTTGCTACATGACAGAACATAAGATTGACTGCTGGTGGTTCTCTGAGCACATCGTGGAAAAAGTGGCTTTTTGGGAAGGCAGGAGTTCATGGGCACACACAGTCTTTGGTATCAGCCAATTAACAACGTTCTCCTGTGGTGCTGAAGATAACCGCATCCACCAGAATCCACCACACAAGAAGCATCATGCAGTGAAATATGGGAGTGGCAGTACTGGGTGCTAACAGGACATCATCCTGCTACTGTGTCAACCCTCCCTGACATTTTTTGGGCTACCTTCTTGTCAGCTCAACTGACCTAAGAGTTTATTTAGTTCGTGCCTTTTGCATTGATCTGAGAGGACTGGTAATTTTCTAATCACTCTTATACACCACAAAGTTTCAAACTCAAGTCTGCTACAAATCCATCTGATGTCATCAGTTATCCTAACCCCGAGCAATCCGGCAGCATAGCACTGTTGTTTTCCTGGCAGTGTGACAGCAGATTAGCTCAGAATGGCCCAGAAAAAATATTTAATAACATAACAGTGGCCAATATG
Source organism: Anarhynchus alexandrinus (assembly GCA_008711295.1). Classification (NCBI taxonomy): domain Eukaryota; kingdom Metazoa; phylum Chordata; class Aves; order Charadriiformes; family Charadriidae; genus Anarhynchus; species Anarhynchus alexandrinus. The sequence goes on along the minus strand of VUYV01000166.1, from coordinate 2,086,727 downwards.
CAATTCTGGACATTTCTCCTTTAGTCTATAAATCAGACAAATAACTTATCAACCCCTCCTAGCCTTAATATTCTTTTTTTACACATAGGTAGCATGCACATATAGGAAAGCTTCTAAGAGGCTTAGCATTGTCCTGATGGTTTGCATGAAGTAATGGCTGTTGATCGGGTGGGACATCTGTGCTATCATATGACAACCTGACAAGCTTGAAAGAATTTTTCCCCATAATAACACAGCATACTTCATACAAAACCTGTGAATGTTATTTCAAGCGAGAGAAGTGAACTTGCTAAAGGTGATACAGTGGGTCATTGAAAAGTAATGAAACCCTGCACTCTCCCTTACTTTAGAGGTGTTGCAATGGATAGCTTATTGTCATAGACAGTGACATGTAATACCTCTGCCTCTAGAATAACTGTAGATTGAAATACACACCAGAAGTGGTTTTCCAATAACTGTAAGAAATCCTGACCCATGCAGTTACTGAAATGTGTAGGTATTTCACTGTAAGTGGTAACATCTCGTGTTCACAACTGGTTTCTGCGTAGGACTCTGTCTTAACCGACATGTACCAGAAACTTTCATGTAGATCAATACCAGTTAGAGTTGAGAGACCTAGTAACATCTTGTGATTTTTGTCAGATGTGATATTAGAAACCCAGGAGGTCATACAAAGCAGAACTAATCCTTAACATCAGGACTCCTGGGCTGACATAATGGAGTTGGATGAAGGCCATCCTTGCAATTGGTAACCCCGTACCGGTACGTGCCTTCTCCTCCTTCCCACCCCAAAGTGCCCTCCTCACCCTCAGAGGGTGACCTGCTACAGTGGTTTACAAAAACTGGCAAGGATAGGCCTTTTAAAAACTGTTTTCTTTAGTGCCAATTGCAGCAAAAAGAACTTTTTTTTTTTTTCAGTATGAAAACCATATCCAAGTGATTCAATATTTTGTACTTGAATGTAATTTCCTCTTTTGGGCCAAATGGCTTACCACATCATCAGCACGTTTGTTCTCTGTACACATGGTATTTTGAGATAGAAGCATATCTGGGGTAACTGTTATCTATTAGAAGCTGAATCCCTTTTTTCCTGGCTTGTTCAACAGCCCACTTTTAGGGGATTTAAATTCCTCTCGTCCTTATGTTCCTATCACTGTTTGGAAAAAAAATAATGTAGGAAATTATGAGTGACAGGTAAAAGTTAGCAAAGAAACAGATCTCAAAGCCAGTGGCATCCTTGGCACTTACTATTGAATACACCATAAAGAGTCCTGTACAAATGCTGGGACAACCTGATAGCTTTGGTTTGTGGACATTAAAATGAGATAATCAGTGATCTAATCATTGGAGCCCAATTCTCTCTGACTTCACCTTTTTCATTGACTTCTGACTTCAACAAATTAGTACCATCTAATGGTTCACCAAAAGCTCATTTGCAGACTGACATGACATCTATATCTATTCTCCAAGTTTACTAGAAATTATTCCTTTATACAGAATTATTCTGCTCTGCGTGTGTGTGTGCATGTACTTTCCTGGCTGATCTTAGTGGTTCCTTTTGAACTAAACGAGACCTTAGTCAGACACAGTGGAAAGAGTGTCTCAGGTTATACTGCTTTCAAGTGATTGTTCTTTAACAATCAGAATGGCTCTGGAAACACTTCTTTCCTGGATTAGCCTGATTAATGAAAAAGAAATCAGTCAGATTTGCCTGTAAAGGTTTCTCTCAAACTTCTTAATTACAGAAACATGTCACTTTAGGGAACAATTACAGATTTTAGTGAGTGCAAAAAAGGATTATATATGGTGCCTATTTTTATTTTTTTTTTAAATCTTTGACTAAATAGACTGCCTTATACAAACACAAATGTTACAAATAAGCACCCTGTAGCCTGTCTGGAGAGAGCTGCTGTGAGATTAACTGTAAAGGGATTTTTTATTCCCAAGGCAAAAAGAGATGAGGCATTCTGAAGTTAAAATATTTTTCCTGCTCAGTGTTTTATTATTCCCTCTTTATTCTGAAAAAGTTACTTGTTTCACGGTATTGTATATTTTTGAGTTTCTTTATGTCAGTGCAAATATCATTTGACAGTAGCGGAGACTATGCAACGTGTAATCACATAAAAACTCACATTTGGGTATGCCTGTTTCTGTGAATTTGTATTGCACACGTGTGACTGTATTCAGCCATCTCTGTATATGTTTCCTATTTGCAAAATGGCTTATTCACACTTTTGACAAAACAATCCCCTGTATTTATTCTAAGCTGCACTCCCACAGATCTTTACAGCATAATCAATCATTTCTAAATGGGAACATTTGTTCAAAAATCTATGAACTGAAATGTATGAATATGTGTTCAATATACGTTTGTGTGGTCTTTGTGTTTTTAGCAGCTCCGTTCACTTAAACGATTAATTGTAACATCCTTTGTTCCTCTCTTTTGTAAAATTACTGACCAAGGCTTAATGTTAAACCAAGTGTAGATCAGGGTGTTTACCTGTAGTGTAGTAGCTGAAAACATTTTAAGAAATATCACAGCCTGAATCCTCTGAGTGACTAAGTTCGCAATTTGAAAATTAATACAGAGACTTAGATCATTTGAGGGGACTGCAGAGAAGGAGCCTGTGGGCCTGAGAAGAAAAACAGATGCAGTTCAAATGATTTTGTGCTAAGAAGGTGACAAAATCTCTGTGTAGGATACTGCAAAGATTGCTCCTTAAGTGCTGTGTTTGATTTTGGTGTTGTCTCAAGTGTTGAGAATGAAGTTGGAATATTGAAGAAGCTATGAAGAACCGAAAGAAACAAGTCTGGAAAATGTGCCTTAAAATGAGAAACTAAAAATGCTTATTTTGTTTAGCCTATGAAAGGGAACATTAATGGGTAAATTAATCATGATCAGTAGATGTCTACAAAAGGAGATGTATGTCATTCTGAGCCTTTAATCTAGCTGATGAGGCTATAATTAGCTGTGGCATCTGGAAACTGAGGTTAGAAAAATGCAAATTTGAAAAAAAACATACAACTTCTCAACCATGAGTATAATTAATCGCCAAACAGTTTATCAAGGGAAAAGCTAAATTTGTAATGGGCTGCAGACTTCAAGTTGAGAATGTATGTGTATTTTAAAGTTACTTTCCAGACCAGTCCCAGGTTGCCGGGCAATTCCTTCATGAAAGCCTTCTCCAGGTCATGGAAATGGGAATTGTTCACTCACTTCAGTAGAGGACATTACATCAGTAAGGAAACAAACCTTTGAGTGAAGATGTGTTTTGCATTACAACAGATTCAATGGTAACCATCGTTCTGGTGTTAACATCTATGAATTATCGCAAGAAATAAATTGACAGGTACATCTTTAAGTTCGCCCAGTTTTAAGCTTTTCCAATTGCTTTTACATAACTTTTTCCTTTTACATAACTTAACCGTTTGCCTAGGATGTGTTTTTGAAGAAAGCACCATCCATTTTGTGGAGCAGGGAAGAGACAAGGTTCCCATTTTTAAACATTTCTTGGAAATTTTCATCACAGCTTAGTATTCACCTGATCTGAGATACGATGTGAGGAAAATAACTGATGTGGCTTTTAGTGCTACAGTGAAATTCTGTTTTGGCTGATGAACTGAAGCATCTTTGATAGAAATGTATCATACTGGCAGTGCATCACATCCTGATGATATATGCTATGTATGGGTCTGGCCCATCAGTGTTTAGTTCCCAAACACCTCCAAAGCCAGTGCAAATGGATTCCTATATTTACGGATGAGGACTTTATCCTATAGGCTTCCTTCCTGCTGAGTCCCCTTGGCTAATGGCATAGGGAAAGGTGTGGGGAAGCAAGAATACTGGACTCAAAGGCTGGTTCTTCCATTCATTTATCGTATAACCAACTACAAGAGATGTGTCGTGTGTGGTTTTGGTTGCTTTAATGGCCATGCCACTTCCTCAGGATGCTTTTGGTTCACAAAAGCTGAGAAAGCATGTACTTTGTATTTCTTCATCTTGCTCTCACGGTCATATGCTGTCGTGGTGAAAGCAGCTGAATCTGCTCCTGATCTTAAAATACAGAAAACATCATTGTAACACAGCTGAAATGAGGTATGGAAAAAAATGTGACCTCTTACATCTCTCAAGTTCCAGTTTATGTAGAGTTTCAGTCTACAATGTTTATAAACTAGAACAGTGTTCAATTGAAGATGTCTAGTCAGAGAAGTTTTGCATTGTATTGCTTTTTTTAAAAATCATGCATTAAAAATGCATACAAGTTTTGTTTTTCATGCTTGCTAAAATTCTTTGCTGGAAAGCCCCAGAGATACTAATGAAAAATTCTTAATAGAAAAGATATGTTGAATTGTTAACTGAAGACTTTTCTTTGAGCTGATGAATGGAGCACTTCAACAAGGTGGAATCTGACAAAATCAAATAGAAAATAACCTTGTATAGACTGAATAGAAATTACTCCTCCTTTCACCCTTTATGCCCAACTAGTTTAAATATTGCCTTTGCTTTGTTGGTCTCTTATGTCAAGCCCAACAGCCAAGGCATGGGACATGAGGGTCTACTGTCAGCTCTTCTGGTGTTCCTTGCCAGCTGTAGGACAAATAATTGACCCATTAGCCCTTGCTGGAAAGGCCCCTGAACAATGGGGTTAAGCTTCTCACTCTAGTACGGAGCTGTGACACTGGCACTCCTGCTGCCCCTAAAGCCCTGTGTAAATGGAGGAAAATTTGCTGCTACCACTGTTTTAAGCAGCATGTCAATTAGGCTTGTTGCAAGCAGGGTTTAATGACATGGTAGGTAAATTGGCAGTAGCAGCTGGTGACACAGCTATCCCAGGTCTCCACCTCAGCAGTGGAGCAGGACAGGTATTTGCAGAGGTACAGCAAGCAATAGTCAAACCTAGCGTGCAGGGCATCCTTTCTCTCACTGGTTCTCCCACTGTCACATTGTCATCAGGAAAAGACTCAATGCAAATGTGCCAAACATGAGCTGGCGGTACATTTTGTAGGGGATCTGAGGAAACCCCACCCTGAGCCCACACCCAGAAATGTGGAAGCTAAAGTATTCTGTTCAGACAGTCAGTAATGAGCCATGCTGTGCTATCTGTGAGCTGCATAGAAAGATTTAAATCAATAGCAGTCAGGAGAAGGGGATGTTGTGATATATCAAGTTGTCAAATCTGAGTAATCTTTGTGGGAGAGATTACTACTCCCAAAGTATGCAGGCAATAGTTCCAAACCTGTCTTTGCCCTTCCCCTTTTGTGTAAATAATGAAAGCTCTTGTCCATCTCTCTTTGTACCCTCTTCATAGCTTGTAATCTGAGTTTACAGGACATCATTTGTTTGGGGCTTGATCCTTTGTTCCCCCCTCAACAGGGAATGGTCTGTTGAGGAGGTTTATGTGCCTTCCTCAACTTAGAGCAAGGTCAGCATCCTTCCCTATCNTTGGGGCTTGATCCTTTGTTCCCCCCTCAAAAGGGAATGGTCTGTTGAGGAGGTTTATTCTTCCCTATAGCTCTCACAAAGTTTTAGTCCTTCCTACTGCTTTGTACTGACTGATCTGTCAGCTGCTCCCACTGTGCTGGTGGCCACCTCCCAATTGCTCCTGCTGTGCTTCAGGTCTTGTCTTAGAGGAGAATCAGTGACATGCAGAGTCCTGATGGAACAGAGCCACAGCAAAGGTGGTGCAAGAGGAGCTACCAGGGGAGGCTCTATCCTGTAGGTTTTCTCTCTGCAGGAGTCCTCAAGGGCTAAACCCCACTGCTCAATTTCCTCTCCTCTGCTCCTCACCACTTGCTTGGCTGCTTAGAGCTGCCACCCCATTGATTAGCAAGAACAATGAATAGATGCAGTGGCAAGTCTCATAACTTCTCTCAGGAGGGTGCTCTGTGGGATGGAGGAGGAGGAAGCAAATCACCTCATTTTTACCACAACAAGGAGCTGCCTGGTAAGGTCTGAAAAAAGGAAACCAAGGCACTTAAAAAAATCATTTATCTTGTTCTCCCTCATACTATCATGGCAGTCTTGACTCTTCTGTCTTACCATATGAAGACATTCAAAACCCTGGTGCATCCCACAGAAGCCCGAGTGAGCGCACACTGTCCCTCTGGGGCTGCCAGCTCCAGGGCAGGCTGAATGCCTGTGGAGCCCGCTGGTGCAGGGAGCTCTGATTGGTATCTAGTGTGTGGACTTCCATTACATGAATATTTCCCATTTCAGCCAAAGTAAGAATGGCTTTAGTGGGCATTCTCTGGCACCTGCTTTCTCCTATTTTTTCATTTCTCTTGTCTTTGCTGTAAATCTGTGAATACAAGTGAGACAGATTTCTCTATGACACCCTTAATTTATTTGGTCTGGTGCCAGAAGTATGTTTCTTCCTACACATGCAGAGCAATTGCAATGCCATTTGCTCTGCTGAAGTGCTCAAGTGCTCTCTTCAAGAGACACTTGGGTAGAATCAAGCCCCTTTCATTCCCCCATACTGCAGCATACCCAGGACTTCCAGAGCATATATTGCAGAATAATATTCTTTTCAGTGAAGGAGCAGGAATACATAAATGCTTCCTTCTTTGTCCTTCCTTTTGTCTAACCTCCCCCCCCAGATGTTTCAGATTCTGTGGTTCACAAATAATGCTCTTGGTTTTTTTGCACAGCAGGAAAGCAAGGGATTTTGAAAATGGACACGTAACAGTTCCTTAGGTCTGCTGCTTATCAAATATTTCCTGGCAACTCTCTCTAATCACTGATCCCTCTCTCAGATTTTCTCTCTGAAGCAATTGAAGCCTGATGTTTGATACTCAATTCTCCTTCCATGTGATAAAGTTCAGAAGACGCTTTAGTAGAAATCATTTGACTTGGTAAAACCAGCTATGGATGGGCACACTGCAAATAACAGCCAATCCTACTAGTCAAGCATGCAATAGAAATTAATCCCTCTGGTTCACTCATTGTTAAAGATCTTCTCCTCACCTCTACAACAACCAAACACCATTCAGTTTTACAGTTTTGTCAGTGGTATTTGTCACTGTGTACTCTCTTTCTTTAATGAAAAATCTTATAGGGAAGACACTACATAGCTACATTCCTTATTTTTCAGAGGAGTACAAGGACACATTTCTAAAGCCAGTTAGATGTCTAAATAGCATTGTATATGTAACCTATAATCTCCTGATGCTACCTATAGTGATGAAAGACACTCTGTCTCCGCTTTTAGAATATTTTTGAAAGAACTCTTTTTTTGAAAGATACCTACTAGCAATCTTTATTCGCTGCCGTTCACTTTCTTCAAATATAACACCTTTGCACTATTGCAGTCTAAAGCTGAAAACTTACCCTGATGAACTGAAGAAGTTTGTGCTGGTAAGCTGTCAACTTTGCCTAGGTACTGATCTGATTTTACAGATTTTATTCCTTCTGAATCTTTCCAAATGTTTGGTAATGCAACCATTAAACCACCCTACATGTACTATGGTTTAAAGCTTTAAAATTTAGGAGACACAGCTCAGGGTTTTTCTGGTTTTGTCCTCATATTGCTTCCAGCCTGATAGCAAAGATTATACTGATTTTCTCACTGAGGCGTGCCTGAGAAGCTCTGTGAGTCTTTATAATCCCAGGCAAGCTGGAGACCAGCAGCAGATGAGTGTGTTAGTTTTCTGCCCTTATCCAGTGACTCCAATGTCATTCTTTGTCCTCTCAAAGCATTTTACTGGCATTGCCTACACTTCTGGTATGTGTTTTGATTCTGTGTGATATCAAGCCAAGATACTGCGGTGTTCATGTTTTATTCAGTCATGCCCGCATAACGTTCAGTATTGTCATCTGGAATAGAGTGCATATTTTTATGTAAATGGTCCCACTACAGAAATTTTTTTGGGGGGCATATTTATTTAGAATAAAATAAAACACAAGGAGGATAATCTGTTTACATATTTAACATTGTGTAATATACCCATAAAACCTATATTAGCTGACATATGGCAAAATGTGGATGTTTTAAATACAGCTCCCTGTAAAATTGCCTGGGCAAAGGCAAAAGATTTCTTTTGGCTAAGAAAGGTTTTTTTTTTTCACACCTTTAAAATGTGTGGAATTTTGTGTATTGTTTGTGAGTGCTTTGATAAAGGTGTAAATTCCTGTAACCAAAAGACACCACCTTGCCCTCAGTTGTGGTGGTGGTGTGGGTGTTTAGACAGTGTGTTTCCATCCAGCCAACCTGCCAGGCTAAATCTCTCTCACTTCTTGCTGACAAGTGCAAAGGGCTTTTTTCTTCTGCTCTTATGTCTTGAATGTGTGTTTGAGGTGGACAGGTTTATCCGTGCTTCCAGGGAAAAAAGACCATCCACTCTTACAACTATGAGCAAAGTTTTATCTGTTTGACACCTGTGGCTTTTTTTCCTCAGGATGAGATTCCTCCTGAGAGGACAGTCTAATCTGGGCCACTTCTTGTTCAGATACCACCCATGTTCAATCATGGGTCAAGGCATTTTTTTGCTTTTCTCTTCCTTCTTTTTTTTCTCTATTATTCTTTCCACTGCTCCTGGCTTTGCTTATCTGAAGCTCTAAGCACCAAAAATTCGCACTAGTGCCTTTCTGAGGCATTTGTCTGCTCTGGAATAGCATAGCGAGTAATTTCTGCAACTTTGAAAGAGTTCTAGCAATTTTAACAGTGTCCCTGTTTGACTGGCTGTGTGATGGAGATGAGGTCTTCCTTTTCATGAATAATTGCCACAACCTTTCTGAAAGGAAACCAAAGTCTTATGCATTTTGAGTATGCCATGCTTGCTGAGATGCCTCTTTGCTCGGTCTGTGGTAGTTACTGTTGGGATGTCTGTCAGTCCATCTAGCTGCTAGAAGCCTACGTAGCGATTAACAGTAGCAATGTAGTTTATATGGATTCCTGTGAAAAAATCCATTTCTGCTTTAGTGCAGTGCTCAGGACTATGCTATGTGTTTCCCTTTTTTTTATTTTTTATTTTTCTTCTACTTGAACTGTTTTCTTACGCTGTCTGCAGCTTTTCAACAGGTCTCTGCTACCTGTAGTTCTATTTATCCACTGTACGGCATTTATGACCAACTTGTTTCTATTCCTGAGTTATGTGCTCCCAGCCCTACTGGTCTTTTCATAGCACGCTTCCTGAAAAGAGAGTTTCCTAAAGCTGTGCCTGCGTGGCACGGTGCACCGAGCTACTCCTGCAGCCCTGTGCTTTCCCTGCCCTAACAAGAGTGTGTTTTCCAGCACAGCGGATGGGTCTGGGTGGAGCACCGCGCTGATGCAGAACGATCGTCTCTGGAGCCCGCCTCACTGTCTCACCATGGCACTGTCTGCTGTCTGTCTGTACCCTAAATTTTTATATGTTGTCATATTATAGTGACCTCTCCTGGAGATCCACTATCACTCTGTCATTGCCGCTTCACTTCTGTGGAGACTTTTCCAGCAGCACTGAAGACTGATTTTTCAGCCTGCAGGATTATACTTCAGCACATGGAAATACTGAATTACATATAACTCTGGTTTTATTTAATCTCAGTAGATGTTAATTTTAATCTTATAGTAATGCTGTCTCACCTTGTTTAGTTGCTGCAATCACTGATTTCCTGTGTAGTTAAATACCTTAATACACTCGTTTTCTTACTCTTAAATGGATAGCAATTGCCGTTATTTGACATTCAGCAGCTATAAAGGTTGTAGTTAAACCAATTGCCTCCTTAACTGTGTTTAGGGCACTTAATCTGCACCGGAGAGTTTGGGGATTTTCTCAAGTCCTTCTAACACCTCTGTCTGTGTGTAAATGCCCATTACGTGCGAAAGTCTGCTGCATCAGCCCCGTGTTGTCTCAGTTCCTTGCAAACTCCCTCCAGATGTCAGAGTAACCTCCCGCTTTGTAAAACTAATCAAGAATCCACAGTGAACCACGTCCCCCCCTCCCCGCACAGACTCCAACTGTTGCTTTTTGTGCTTTAATGGCCGATCCCCTCCATCTCCCCTGCCTCTGGTGTGCTGCCTGGCACAGGTAACAAATGCTTCGTCACTGACCCGTACGGGTGTGAAGGCCCCTGGGTTCAATTAAATGGAGCAAGAGGCAGTAAATAAACCGCATGGGCCAGGGCATTAAATCACTCAGTGCAGAGAAGAATCAGATGCCGAGGAGGTTTGGTTTGGAGGTGGGCCGCCTGCACTTGCACCCGCGTTGCAATTTAATACCCTTGCTGCAAGTTAATGACAATTGCAATCAGGCAGGGTGATGTNGTTCCCAGCGCTCTCCCCAATAAATTAAAGCCTTTCCCCCTCCCCTCCTTTTCCTATTTTGTTTTACTGCCTCCATGCTGTTCTCCTTTATTTCCAGCATTTTATTTCAAGGAGTGGGTTTGAAGTACTCTCAGCCCATCTGCTGGTTTGGTTTAGAACAAGGACTGGAACGAGACAAGGGGTTTTGGAAGTCATGAACTATTTATAGCGTATTTGTTCTTTCACATTGGCACTAAACTTTGTTTATAGAATCACCTGCAGTAGAACCTGAGCCAGGGGACCACAGCTCACTTGATCTAAAATTGGCTTTATTTCTTAGGTTTCTTAACAGAGACCACATGTGTGTGTCTGCTGCCGACCAATGCGTGTTTGATGCTTGCACACATGTCGAAAGCACAAACACAAAGTGCCCACGAGTGTGGGTTTGTAAAGTGCTCGGAGTGTGCCCTCATGAAATACTCTTACAGATCATATGTGTACGTCGAATAAGAAGGGCGTTGTACCCGTGCATTACCACTGTCTAGAAAGTAAAGGTTCCCAAGGGAAAACTTGAATGAAAATTTTTCATTACAATTTCTCCAGTCGGTATTCATTTTCTCCAAACAGTATTTTTGTCTCGGGTTGGCCCGTTGAAACACAATGCTCATTTTTGTTTTCCTTCTGCGTTAAATATTTTTTCTTTTTTTCAAAACAAAACAACAATTTAAATTGAAACCGAAGGAAATCTGTCATTTTAAATTGCTATTTTGACATAAAAGCATTTCATTTATTTTTCTAACCAAAAATTGACATTTTAATTTAAAGCAAAACAGAATTTTTCTTTTCGTTTCAAAGTATCAATTACAAATGAAAATATTTGCGTTACTTCTCCTCCAAAAGTCAGACTATTTCGTGCTTCCAAAATTGCAGGTATGTGGGTTTGCAATGTTTGTGTGTGCATAATTGTGGTGGTGTGACTGTATTGTGCAGGATGCGTGTTGAGTATTTGCAGGTGTTACACATATATACGTTTTGCAGAATGTACCCTCATCCGTATAGTTTGTACATCCACATTTTCACAGTGGTGGCAAGATATGCACACTTACGTTGAGTTCATGCCAGTAATATCTACGTGTATTTCTGTTTTTAGGTTTTCCTTGTGAATGTGTTTTTAATGTGTATGGGTTTGTTGCAGTTTTGCCAACAGTGTCAAAAATAACGGAGCAAGACTGAGTAAGTCATAAGATTGGGGAAAATGTTAGATTTTGGGGTTTTTTGTCCTCATTCTCTTTTTTTTTTTAAGCTTGTCAGATTCATGTTTTCAATCTGGTCTTTACAGCTTTGATGACAGAAGAGCAACATTTTCATTGTAAAAGTAGATTTCTGATTTTACAATGATCATTTGGCTGTAAGAGCTGAGGTTAAAGAAAAGGCATGAAGAAAACTGCAGGACCTGTGTTAAATTCTGGGAGCTGGTAAAAAGGGTTTCTGTTTCTGTTTCTGTTTGCGGGGTAGATATCTGGGTATGTGCTTGTATTAGCAGTACTATATGCTCATGCTTTGTGCTTGCATGCATCTGTAGGATAACTAAATCTTTATGTGCTTTTACCACATGTAGGTATGCATAATGTGTATTTTTAGCCATATTAAAGTTTAGCTTCTAGTCTAAATCAGCCACTTAAGCACTTTAGAGTAAGTAGAGAGAAACCTTCAAAGCAAGCAACTCAACCTGTGCTAAGATTCATCTCCCCTGATGGTGGAGGAACTTTGGACAAGACATCTATTTAGATTAGCCATTTAATTTTTAGGTATGCTGACTGCATGTGTTCAGGACATATGTGTGTTTCCTTGTGGTTTATATATCCATATGGTAGTTCTATGTGCAATATACGTGTAGACACTTGGGAAATGCCTGTGTACATACATTTACCTAAAATGTTTCAGAGCATCCAAATGCTGGTGTTATAACTTAGCCTGTTAACCCTTTCCCAGAGATAAGCACCCTAGAAGTCCCCATTTTCTGCAGTGCCATACAGGATTCTTGTTGCCCAGTTTCTGCCTGGCTCCGAGAGACAAGACCTGGCCGGGGAGAGGGAGCGTGGTATCATCGGGGAGCACGGCCCTTCACGCAGCACCAAGGGCGTTCGTTAGGGTAACAACCTGCAGTCCCTGTGAGGCAGTTTACCACGATGAGGCAATGTTGATTCACAACAGCATCGATCCACATGGAAGTGTTTTAATTTGGGAAATGTTGATGTGATAGGTCTGCACCGAAGAATATGAAAATGCAGCGTTTTGCCGTTTTTTTGTAAAAATGTAATTTTCTTTCTCTGAGAAATGTTAACATTTCAGCTGTTGAGGTGGGATAAAATAATAAGATGAGAGGGCAGAATTTTCTGTTGGATAAACATCCTGAATTTTGCTTAGTTTTGCATTTACAGGTAGTCTGAGTATTTGAGTAGGGGTATGAATGTGCTATATTTAATGGGAGCACTTGCAGTCAACACAGTGAGTACTTTCTGTGAAGTGAATAAAAGGTATGAAACTAGAATGTGTCTAGTAACATACCTAGACACTTTCCAGTTTGTAAATATTCCTGTTAGCATTTTGGGGATGAGATCCTAAGCGAGCAAGGACTGGTGTAGCTCCACGGACTTCAGTTGACTCTGTTGACTCCTGCCAGGACAGTTTGTGGCCTGGAAAACATGCTTACTATGAGAGATTAGAAGGGATCTATTTGTTTCACTTGTAAAAGAGCTTAAGAAACGATTCAGTCATGTTCTATAATTACTTAGGCGAGGAGAAGATATCTGATATTACACAGGGCTCTTCGGTCTAGCAGACAAAGGTATAACAAGATCTGACAGCTGAACAACTCAAACCTGACACAAGGCACAGTTTTTTAATCGTGGATGTGCTTAAGCTTCAGGACAGATAAGCAATAGATAAGGTAAACCCTGCATCACTCCGAACCTATAAAATAAGACTGTGTGGTTCCCTAAAAGATGTGCAGTGGATCGACTTTGAGCTGTTGAGTCAGACGCAGAATTACTGGGGGAAGATTCAGGGCGGGTGCCGGGCCAGCGAGAGCCGAAAGGATCAGGTCACGATTATCAGATGCAAAAACCTAGTAAAAGCCAAATGAATGAGAGTCTCAATGTTCGGTTAGCGATTATCAAATCCAGATTGCCTGTTTGCATCAAATGAAGAACAGATTATCTGTTTGCATCGAGCAAAGAACTGCCCTGGCTCCTCCGTGCGTGCGCGCACACGTAGGGCGCGCCTGTTCACGTTATTTATTTCGGGCTGTGACGTGTGTTTGCTGCCGGCAGCCTGGGGCATACCTCTCGGGGTGCTCCCATACACAGCGTGTCGTGAGCCGCTGCCGGTGGCGGGGAGCGGAGCGGAGATTTATACGGTGCCTCCAGGAGTCCCCAGCAGGGCCCCTGCGGTGAACTTTGGCTGCCCGGCTTGCTGCCAAGCATTAACTACAATACTCGCACTTGTTTTTGACAACAGCACGCAGGTTGTATTTCACCAATTGCTATTTTGGTTTGGGAGTTATGGCAGAAATGTCGCTGGGTACTCGGCTGGTATACGCGGAGCAGGAGATTTACTCTTATTGTGTAATGTCATCTTTCAGTCAGTGCTTGGGGCAAAAATTATGGGGTGCCGTTTGCTCTTTTTATTAAATTTCAAGGGTGTGCACCTCTTGTATGGGAGGAGTGTCCAGGGAGTAACTCTGGCCTGATTCTGCCTAGAAGGGTAGCCTCAGCTATCAGGCACCTTTTAAAATACGAATTGGTCCTTTTTTTCTTTTCTTTTTGTCAGTAAGTTGGGACCGGAGGCAGCAGCAGTTGCCATCTTCCAAACTGCTGCCTGTGATGATAGATGAGTTTGGCCCTGGAAGCGCAGAGAGATACTGGACTCAGCACAACACAGATGTTGCAATGCGGCCAAATTAAGCTTTAGTGGGAATGTGCAAGTTGGGTCTTAGTCAGAGTATCTCATGCCTGCCTGCCTCGCTGAAAAGCAAGAGCGAAATATTAGCAGCTGACCTGGTGGGATATACACTTGCCCAAAATATTCTGTTACTGGCTGCAGATGAACCAGCATCTGATCTGCTGTGTGACTTTCCCGAGGATCTCACAGCCGTGGGGTGGGGAGGCAAAGGAGTCCTCCAAAAGAAATATTGATTTCTGCAATCTGCATATCACAGTTCTCCGTAAATCGCAACACGGGAGATAAAGGAGGGATGTTGCAATGGCAGGTCACGCTTCTTCCTTAGACCGGGCTCGGTGTACCACAGGAAACAAACCTGAACATTACAGACTATGAGAGATATTCTTGGGAGTTTCTGGGGTAAAATAGAAACAGGTTGCCATATTAATTAGTAAGACGGAGATTGTAACAGTGATTATGACATAAATTGCTAGTCTACACAGCTAGTAAGACCAACTGGCTAACATGATTCCTGAAACCAACACACCAATAAAACTTAATGAGGTGGTCTAGAGCCCCCTGCTTATAGATGGCAAAAGCCGTCCCTGGGTGAAGGTCCTGTACAACACTTTCAGCCTAACAGACGGAAAAGGGGAAAAAAGTAATGGAAAAGAGTGGAATCTGGATACGGGGAAAACAGCATCAGGAAAATGAAAAAAAAAGGTTCTCAATAATGGTCTCATGTTTCAGAATGGTTAAACGTGAAGTGTAGTAAAATGGTGGCAAAGAGTTAAGGGATGAAGGGTTGAACTAACTATTCTTTCGTTTATTTATTTTATCAGCCTCTTTATAATCTTGAGGTTGTAATCAGTGCATTCTTGATCTTAACATGATGGAGTAACCCAAAATTAAGAAGTCAAAGGGGACAAATACGTCTTGCAGTCTTTCTTAAAAATAATTTTATTTTTTCTCTACCTGAAGATAAAGGGGAGGGAATATCAGATCCTGACATTTGCCCCTTCTAGAGGAGTGGAGTTCTGGTCACGTCAGTCAGAACCTCCTGATAGCTCCTGGTATAACTAAATTGCAACAGGAGGACAGAGAGGATCTAAAAATTGCCTGAAAAGCAATTCTTCCTTGTGACCAACAAGTGGGACAGACCGTAGACAAATATAGTTTCTGGAGGGTGAAAGTTAAAACTGGATCAGATTGCCAAACACAAAACTCTGCAAGAGACTGTGTAAACAGAAAAATACAAATGAGAATGTGCTAGCAGATATATATTCTTTCTTCTTTTATGTGATCTGTCTGTTAGGTGGCTTTGCCACTCAGCATATGTGAAAACAAAACTGAAAGAAAATTCTTATATACTCCTTACATTATTACGGACATTCCTCATTTTAAAAATCCTCCCTATTTAAAGAAGTGCATGTGTGTGTGTGGGGGGGGGTAGGTATGTTTTCTGTTTGTACAATAAAAAAGTGTACCTGTTATAGGCATTAGGAAGACCGATTTCCACTCACACTGGAGAAAAACAGAGTATCTTTGAATGTACCGTTTTTGATTTTTTTCACTGCACAAACATATGCATGGATTAAAGCTGTTAGAAAAACAGCAGAAATATTTCACACAAAAGCCCCAAATAGGAAATCGTTTCTCCTTCAGGTCAATAAAGGTAGAATGTTTTTCCATTTTTAATGTTTGTACACCTTTTTCTATTTTTCCCAAATAGAATTTTATTTTTACTGATTTTTCTTTTGATCACTGAAAGCAAATACCATTGAGAACGTCAATACTTATACTTCACTTTTTAGTTTTTATTTTTGCTTCATATGGCATTTTAAGACTGTGTCAACTTAGAAAAACTAGTTTATGAAGGAAAAAAAAAAAAGAAACTGAAACTGCTAACATGCAACTTCATCCGCTTTGAAAATGAGCAGCTGAGCTGTAGGTTTTTTCCAGCAACTTTTCCAGTACTGTGAACAATTTGAAAAGAAATAAATATTGAAAAATTGAACAAAGTAAATATAAACAAAGCTCTAAATATAAGCCAGTCTATTGTAACTCACATTCCAGGATTTTGAATCATTTTGCTTGACAGAGACCAGAAAATTGTTTTTAAATCACATTTTTAAAGAAAGTTCTGCTTCTAAGTAAGGGTTATTTATGTGCAATACACATTTCTAACAGAAATTTTTGATCAGCAAGAATTTAGTGTCATGTTTAAAATAGCTAAGACAAATCAAAAGAGGATATTTTATCCCAAAACATGCATTTTAAACCCCAGTCCCCACCTAGGCTCCAGAAAGCGTATGCAATGCATGAAAATTTGGTTTGATTACTCTGGTACGGGTTTTTTCATGGCATTATAAGACACCTCTAACCACGCAGCAATACGACGCGGTCTGATGTGACTGTACTCTTGCACAGTCTCCGCTCCCGGTGAGCCCGCTTGGCTGTTTTTCCTCTTTCTCCACTTTCTTCTTTCTCGCTCTCCTGCCAAGTTTTCCTTTTCGGTCTTCCTTCTTGTGAGGTGGGTATAAAAAGCTTAGCGTACAAAAATTCGCATAATGATACTCTGAGGGGGAATTATGTCCTTGCTCCCCTAGGCAGCTTGGAGTTGCCTGGAATATAGGAAAACAGTGCAGATTCAGGCTCTAACAGTAAGTTTTATCGCTGCTATTTAGGAAATGGTTCTGGAGTCTCTTCTTGGCAGCCCTCTTCTACATCCATCAGCAATGCAGCATAACCGTACCATCATCACTAAGTACGAATTCTCACACCCTGCTGGGGACTCAGGACAAGCCTCCCACAAATAGCTTTCCTGAATTCGGCATTAGCCAATTTAGAGGCAATATATGGCTCTAGGAATAGGCTGTCATGTACAGTATGCACAAGACAGCTCTCCCCTAATCTCAGCTAATTGGCAACAGGAGTCGCTGTCATTAGGCACAGAGTGTGAGAGGCATTAGAGTCATTAGCGTTTGGGCAGGCTATCAGAGGGAGGTCAAACATTTGGGGAGATTCAGGCGCGTTCCCTAGGAAGACGTGGCACTCCTGCATTACTGCTTCCACTAAGTGAATTCCTCAGGAGGATTGCATATTTGCCATAGTACTATGCTCATGAAGAAGAATGAGAAAATAAAGATTTTTAGCTCAGACCGATAATAGCTTTGAGAAATGCAGAAAATTGAATATTTTTTGTATTTTTTTATGTACGAATTTAATAAGGGAGGATCCGCTCCTCTGCCTCACAAATGTAGATGCTCTTTGTGAAATACTATTCTGGGAAATGTTAAATTCAGATAGATCGAAACATTTCATTTTGACACCCTCTTTGAAAAATTTTGAATCAAAATACACACTACAAAGAAAAACATTACAGAAAGTAATTTCAAGGTCATGGCCCGAGGCTTTGTTCAGAGAAACCCTGGCCTTTCGATAGTGTTAGACCATCTCCCCCAGCTTCACCTCTGAAGCAAAACCTCCGTGAAATCTTCACAGACTTGTGAAACAATTCCACTTCAGTGAAATTAATTCCCTGACAGCAAATAGTTCTGCTAGATGTCTTCAATAAGCGACAGTGCAATTTGACCGTAGTTCTGGTACCCAGACCGGTATAAAATGCTGACTTGGCTTTTGAGTGAGGCCCCGGGACTGCAGAAAGCCATTTCCAGCTGAGAGTACGGTTTCTATGTACTTAGTCGGAGAGGTTTTGTTTTCGTTCAGCTGGCAGTACTCCTGCCTGCAGGTCAAGGGGGGGACACTGAATTATCCCCGGACACCAAGGACATGTTCCCCAAGGTCTGTCCAGGGACTGGGAGGTGTAATGGCCGGCTCTGCTCCAGCTTCAGGACACGGCTCATCTCCCCATCTCCGAGACGCTGACAGCAGCACTGGCTGTTTTCAGCTGTCCCTCCTGCTTCCCCGAGCATCCCGCACAGCCTGCCTTTGGGCCGCCCCAACCTCCCCATCCTTGCCCCACAAGGCTGCTCTTTGCCAGTCCCGCAGAAAACTCCTTGTCGCTTCGGGTTTATTTAAGTGGAGACTGTCTCGCCACAAACACCTCATTTGTGCCTTTTCGTTCTCCGGATAATTTGAGATTCATGCAGGGTTGTGGTTCGAGGAAAATCCAAGTCCAAGCGGAGCACTCGGTCAGACCGTGGCTCAGATGGGCAGTCTTCACTCAGCAGTGACATTTCATCCTCCAGGCCACGGCGCCTTTGCAGAGGCAGAGAAAAACGCGGTTTTCTGTGAAAACAGCATTCCTCCACTACACTTTTTGTTTGCACTGAGCTCTTTCGTACCACAGGCTGTGAACAAAAATGGACGGGTAGTTCAGTTTGCCACCGGTAAAGGTTTGCAGCTGCTCAGTCTTCCCCCTCATCCTACTGCCTGAAGTTTCTCTGGGGCTCTGCGCAGTACAGATGACATGGCAATAGATGAAAAGCCACTGCAGGTACCAAGACATTACTGAAGAGGTATAAGCCGTAAAACCTTCCCCACTGATGCAGTTCCCTGGAGCACAAGTGGGAGATAATGCTAGAGGTGATAACGTGAGTTGGAGCTGCCATAGGAAATCGCTCTGGTCTTGTCAGTGCTGCAAAACTAGTCTGCAGAGGCCGTCGTGATGATAATAACAGCAGCAATTGCTGTTGCGAGGGGTAACATCTTGGACAAATGCTGTTGTACTGGGACTGTAGGATGTTGTTGTACCTTACCATGGGGAAAAGCAAAGCTATATGGTAAGAAAACATAGTGAATCCACATCTGGTATCTTTGCAGTGCAATACCTCTGAGGCTGGTGAGCAGCGGGGGGCAGGCATTATTTCTCACCAGCTCTCCCAATGCCATACCCCTAACATGGAAGTAAAAGAGACAAAGTACCACCAAGCTCCCAGTCCCTGATCAGCTTGCCTCCAGAATTCCATCCCATGAAACCCCCAGCGTGGGGACGGGTAATATATACCCAACAGCATATCAGCTTCTAACTCTTTTCCCTCCCTTTGCCTCATTTTAAATGCATTTTTTTTAAAATCACAAAGTGCTGCTTGGCCAGCATACCTGGGTGGTTTCGCTAGGACTTTAGCCACAGTGGTCAGTGCCATACTGAAGATAAAATAGATGGATGTTTTCCCTGGTGCTGGCTAGAAAAACCTTTTCCTGCAGCTCCTCATTAAAATCTCGTATTAAAGACGCTTAAAGAGGCATATTAAAGGTGGGGCAAAGAAGGTACAAATGCAGCTTGTTGGAAAGGAAGCTATCTAATTATCAGAACACCCACGAGGGATGGTGGTCGCACTGGGAGGTGTGACAGGTGCATATGGCTCTGTTGCAGATGTCCTTCAAACAAGCCTGTGTCCCAGCCTGGGGCGCAGTTTCCACACTCGCCTTACAAGCGGGCAGTGAGCCAGCCCCGCTTCACCCCTGCAGCACAGGTCCTGCCTTGTCCTTTCCCTTGTACCGGGACAACTGTTAGCTCTGGTTTCTCTGCCTGGCTCCTCGTGTGGGTGCACGGACACACAGGGCGGCACAAGGAAGGGCGCAGTGCAGCGGAAGGGTTTAGCAGCTGGCAATGGGGTTGCTGCTTTTGCAGCAGTGGCGGCTTGTGCCCATTCAAAGCATCATGGTAGTGCTATTCCAGGTTGCATCCAAGCCTAAGACACAGCAGTCGGGGAAGGTGTTTGTGGGGCCTGCTCCCTTCTCCACACCATAAACATCTTCCCACTCCTGTGCTCCTGCTTTTTCTTTTACATCTCTCTAGTGCCGGTCTGATCCCACAGTGCTATAGGGAGTTTAAAAACCACAATACTGACCTTACTGCTGGTGTGAATCAGCCTCCGGTGGGATCACATCAGCACCAGAACATGAGGACGTGGTAAGGTTTTGGGACTGGTGCAGCCAGGAAAGGGAACTAGGATCCAAGAGATAATGCCTTTCAGCAGCAGCTAGGCAGACCAAGTTGGCCATGACATGAATTTGCCTAAATCTCTGATCTCCTGTGTTTTGCATGGGAAATCTTGCTTCTGAGTAAGCACTTTTTCCGTTTGCTGGTATTGACAGTTGCCTATCTCCAGCTCTTTTGGCTCCAGAAGAAATGAAGTTGGTATGCCCTTTCACTGCTATGTCTGCGCAGAGGGAAAAACATCTGCTGGGGATGCTGCAGGTGGAGTTGCTACGTTATGAGTCAGAGGAACGGTGAAGATGATCTCTGGAGATCCTTTTCAGGACCATTTTTTGCAACTCTTTGGTTGTGCAGGGTAAAATGATGAGCAGAGAACAGACGATCTTGAGTCCACCCTGGTATTTGATGTCTATGACCTTGCAAATCGTTTTCATTTGTGGGAAGTGACTTACTGTCACCAGTGCATTGTTTAACCTAAAGTCTATGGCAGAAATAATTGAAAGATCCTACTTCAAGTATTAAACAGCCAAGAATGGTATATTCTAACCCTGAAAAATAATTACAAGTAGCTGAAGTAATACATAAGTGGAAAAAAATGTTCTCCTTTTAAAAAAAGTGTTCCTTTATGTATTTTTTCCTTAGAAGACACACATGAGAGTACACATCGTTGCATTGTACAACGTTCCTTCCCTGTGTGCCACAAGGCACTTAAATGGGTGGAAAAGGCAGTACAATCACATGCTGTTAAGAGATCACCCAGAGGTTTCATTGCAGAACAGTCTTGCTGTCGTGGAAGATGAACAAAGTCCGTTCAACTCTCGGTTCCTAGTTGCTTGCCATAGTTATAGCATGCAGGTGGAGGGGCTGGAGGAGGGACAATCGGGGGAGCAGGAGTGAGACTTTGTGCTGACCCAGGCCTGTTCTGTAACCAGAAAAATATTCTGAAAAGCAGCATTTCCCAGTAGCTCTCCTGCTGATCTAAGCTGGCCGTTTATGATGAATGCCAAGGTAGATGCGGAACTGGAGGTCAGACCTTCTTCTGAAGCTGGCTCAGGGGCTAAGGAAATAGGCAGCTCCCTGCTTATGGCTAGGATTTCTAAGAACACATTTGAATGTGCAGTTGGCACTGATTTCGTTATTTCAGCACAGTTAAATTGGTAGAGCACTCCCCGACTGTGGATACAGTTATTCCAGCACAGCTATGTCATACAGGTACAGCTTGTTCTTGTAGGACACATACAGATGATAAGTGGTGTAAGGCATTGGTATAACTGTCTGCTCTACAGGGACCATTGCTTGGCTGTTATAAAATCTGTTTGTTGAAGAAGGAGAGAAGAGTGGCAGGAGGCAGGACGTTGTACTGGATCTTATTATTCCTGCTGAAGAGATCAGCCAGATCACGTGCACAGGGACAGTTAAATGAGAGCACAGAGATGGGGAAACTACAAGGTAACCAAGAAATAGCTGTATTGTAGATTACTGAATCATATTATTCCTGTAGGTTCTGTTGGTTCTTGGCAGCTAGTAAATGATAAAGAGTGTTTATGCTGCTGATATAAATCAAAGCAGAAAAGAGCCCCAGGACTCCACCAGAATATGCTGTGTGTTCCTATGGGAATCTGTCCCAGCATTGCTTTCATTTGAATCCTCCTTTGTTTATTTTGCAAAACAGAAAAATTATTCTGAAGGACTTTTGGCTCCTCGAACTCCTGCTTTGGATATTCCAGCTTCCAAAGAAAATCAGACACCCTCTGGCTCCAGACTAGTAACTCCCCACTGTTTTCCCTAACCACTAAGAGGTCTAGCACGTACAATTTTGAACTGAGTATCTAAACACAAAGAAATTTAAAATACTGTGACAGACTACGAGTTGTGTTTTTTTAATCACAATTATAATTTTTGTATCCCGTTACTCATTAGAGGCGTGGAAACTTCCATTTAAGCTTGAAGAAAATAGTTAAAAATTATTAAATATAATGGGTATCCACATAGCGTGTAAGACATTTGAACTCAACTTGCAAGAAAAAGCAAGATTAAGTACTTTTTAGAGTGGTAACTATTGTCATTATAGGCCAAAACCCAAGTGAGCCGCTGAATTACCAATAAGAATAAAATTGCGGGTCAGCAAAACAGCTTTCCTACTGACCTCCAAAGTCATATAGGTTAAAATGAGACCAATAGGGAAAAGCTCTGCAGAGGACATCCAATTTGGTTGGTGAGAAAAGGACAGGATTAGGGCAAAAGAAAACTGTAGTCTCCCCTTAGATTTCTCAAGTAAATATCTGAGAGCAACTCAAAGAGACACGACCTTGACTTTCTGATGCACCTGTACCTCAGACACATCCCCGCCTGTCTAGGTTAGGTTATGGAGCTTCTTAGTACTTCTTGCCAAGACTGACATTTAAAAAAAGAAGACAGATAACAGAGAAAAGAGTGCAAACAACAGAAAATGGTAAGGAGAAACTTTAGCCAAGCAGTCTCCTTTCCATCATCTTTCAGGGCATGTTTGGGTGAGTCTCTTTCCACCCGAGGGAAAGAGGAGCTTTCAGAGAAGAGGAAGTGTCCTAGCCATTTCAGTCTGGTGGTGGTGGCCAACCATTCTTCTGTGCTATTTTTAGCACTCTGGGACAAAGATATCCTGCAGATGAGTGAATTTGGAGATAGATTTTCTTTCTTCTGGCCAGAGCCCAGTCAGACTCAAGTTTCCTCATGAGCTTGATCCTTTCTGACACCTCTTTCAAAGTAAAATCCTTCAAACTGCTAGTCAGGCACAGGCGCAAATCCATCGACTGTCTCCACGCAGACCGCTCCATGTAGGCAATTCACGTCATCGCTAGAGAAGAATCCCTTTCTCTTCCAAGTTAAAAACTCACTTGTGTTAGCTGCACTTCTTTATGTACAGCTAATTAACATTTTAAATTCATCTTCACCAAAGCTTGCTTTCTCAGTTCTTGGGGACAGCATCGCCATTCTGCTGGTCACTCAGAGTCTACGTGGGCAGAGGCTGTGACACATAAATCCCATCCAGGCTATATACAGAGTTTGCACAGTGTGACAGGGGTTTGAGCTTCCATGTACACAGCTAAACTCTCATCCAGGTTCTGACAGTGTACATGTTGTGTTCATAGCCTGCCACTGTGATCATGTCACCTTTTGTTTGCAACCTTCCTCTGCTTCTGCAGTACCTGCATTAAATGCAAGGAGCTAGTCATTCCTTTCTAGCTGTCTGCAGTCAGTTCTTATACTATCATCTCTCTGTTGAGGGGTCTGGAGAACAAGTTTTGTGAGGAGCGCCTGAGGGAACTGGGCTTGTTTAGTCTGGAGAAAAGGAGGCTGAGGGGAGACCATATCACTCTCCACAACTGGCTGAAAGGAGGTTGTAGCAAGGTGGGGGTCAATCTCTTCTCCCAAGTAACAAGCGATAGGACAAGAGGAAATGGCCTCAAGTTATGCCAGGGGAGGTTTAGATTGGATATTAGGAAAAATTTCTTCAACGAAAGGGTTATCAAACATTGGAACAGGCTGTCCAGGGAAGTGGTGGATTCTCCATCCCTAGAGGTATTTAAAAGATGGGTAGACGTAGTGCTGAGGGACATGGTTTAGTGGTGGTTTTGGCAGTGTTAGGTTGATGGTTGGACTCGATGGTCCCTTCAACCTCGAGAATTCTGTGATTCTATGATCTCTCATTCACTTGGAAGATATAGGATCTCTGGCCAGCCTTTGGTGCCATACCATAGTGCCCGCATGTTACATTTTCAGATCTAATGACCATGTTTTCTCCTTTTCTGCCCCTCATTCCTGGAGGAGTTCCCTGTAATCATAGTCAAAAGCTGCTCTGCCAGCCTCTTTCAGGGTTGGCTGGCTGGAAAAATTGTGACGGAAGTGTTTTCGTGGTTGCTGGCGTGTGCTGGTTTGCTGCGACTGGAAGGTTGTGCAAGTCCCGCGTGGGGCCAGCCTGCCAGGAGAGCGTCCCCGGCGGGGGCTCTGCACCCCCTCTCACGCAACGTTGCAGCAATTCTGGTTTTTGTTCTGGCTGGACTGCCACCAAGTGCTGAGATGCGAGTTCCTCTGCAAATAAAATGCCTCTCTTGGCTCAGTTCTCTTTCCAATTGTTTTTCTTCCAGTGGTGCCTACGGTGCCAATGGTTAGGTTGCAGCCCATCACACTTACCAGCATTGTCTCTCTGTGTTTGTGTGCTCACTCATCTGTCTGTAGCTGCCCATTGTCTTTTGTCTTATGATCACTTTGAGGGGCGGAACTATGTTTTCCTGAGACCAATGGGACTTTGGATTAAAAACAGGCATTTTATGCCCTACAGTAACATAAGCGAGAAACAATAAGATGTTTTCCTTCAGCAGGAGGACAAATGCTAAGTTCTTATTCAGGCAAATTCCCATTAGCTATAGTGCAGCTGAATGATGCTTGAGTAGAAAGATGGAAAGAAGCTAAGGATTTGGTTCAAGAGAAAATAAATAAAACATACCTTGTCCTCAGCCTTCTGCATATTGAAAAGTTTGCTGTCTGCACACTGGCATAAGAAAGCCCATTCTTAGCACATTGTGAGCAGCAGCCAGACACAAAGGTGGTCTGCTTATGGGGAGTAAGTGGAAAAAAACCTGCATCTTTTCAGTCGTGGTTTGCACAAGGTATATGCCAGGACTGCATGTCCTGGTGCATCTCCTGTACAGCCACATGATGGACCAGTTTGTCAGTCTTCTATGTTCTGAGAAATATAAAATGGGATCTGTGGATTATGTCAATCTTAAAAAATAAAACGAGCAGTGAAAGAGAGTGGCATACGTGCTGTTGCCCAAAATGCCTATGGGTCATACTCACTGGCCTGCACTGTCCCTTAGACTATGGCTTTGTCTATGAGGGTGCAGTTGGCTTGGGGAAACTGTGTGAAGGAGTGTGCTAGAAGTGAATAGTACAGATGATTGTTGACTAGTTCTTGAGCACGTTTTGCAACTCTATTTAGTTTATTAGTAGAGATGTAGCCATATATACCAGAAGCACATTAATACAAAAGGTGAGGATGCAAAAGAAAACTGCAAGTTAACAGGCAAGGCATATGCATAAAAAACCCTGTAGATGAGAGCCTGAATAAATGGATTAATTAAATAGCTAGTTTTGAAAATCAGTGTCCCCATGCTCAGTCCAAGATAGGAATGCAGCTCTCCTAGGTGCTTCATAAATCAGTAGTACTGGATGTTCCCTGTACTTCACAGCTAATAGTCTGATTGCATAAAATACTTCAAAAGCAGGGAAAGAGGCAAAGAGATAAATGAGCAATTTTTAAGTAAACCCAATGCTCAGGTTTGAGTATAAATGAATTAATGCTTGTGTATTTTGAGAAACTGTGCAAGAAGGAATGGATACCTCATTGGATACGTATGCACATCATTTTTCAAGATTAAAAGGACTGTGGCAGTATGGGTCTGAGGAAGCCATTCCATAATTTTGGAGCCCGGGAGCTATTCATTAAGAGAAGTAATGAATCAGAAATTTCAGTGACCTAAGAATGCAGATGATCTCCCTTATTGCTTACTCTGAAAGTTCTGCTTTTATTCCATGTATCCCTGAAACAGATGATGAGGTACAAATTCAGTGATTGGCAGGGTTAACGCAGGTCAGTAAATTAATCCTTAAATGTTGATCAGTAGCATAGTTACAAAGCAAAGGATTTGCTTTCAGTGTTTGCAAGTAGAAAGAAACGTAAAAAGCTAGATTTAATATAAGTTTACCAGAAGGTGGAGCTGGATAGTAAATCTAAACAATAACTTGCAATTAATACATTCCAAGGATTATTCCAGTACAGAATAATGAAGGTGGTTGATGTACCAGTAGTTTCTCTGCGCTGCAATTCAGATGCTACAACTGCGAAAAGTTGGCATTTGTTACCTGGACAGAACCCTAATGATCAGAGTAGCCACAAAAATGTTCTTGAATAATATAGTGGTAATATAAAGAAGACTGCAAAAGTACGGTTTGAAAATAAAGAAAATGAACTACTGATTTAAACTCCAGTCCTCCAAAGTGTCTAAGTGTATGCATGTCTTTGGGTTTGTAAACAGAGTTACTCTGTCACGTGCATGTGCATGTGCACATGAGTTAAAGTCTTCTTCAGGAAGCTTTAATCTGCATTGTATGCAAGAGATATTAAAAGAAAAAAAAAACAACCCACAAACAAACCAGCAATTGAAGTAACCAAAATCAGACCCAGAAGCTTTTCATTTATTAGAAGGGTATCTTCACTTTAGCATCACTTGTCTACAAGCCATTTTTTTTTCTACACTACAATAGAAATATATAGAAACATTCTTTTTTTTTTTTTTCCATCTACTAAAACCTCTGCATATACTGATATCAGTTGGGAAAGATCATAGCAATGGAAATAGGTAATATAGCAAAAGCAATGTTATCCTTTGTAAGGGTTTTAGTATATATGACATTACCCATATATATGGCATTAGCCATAAACTCATTGCTGGAAATTCTTGGCATTTTTGTCTTGTGAACAGAACTGACTGACCAACAAATACAGGTGAAGAGCCCAAAGTCTTAAATTGAGGCTGTAGGGGAAAGTAACGTTCAGACAACAGAACACACATAAAGATAAATAGCCTTATCAGACTTATCTTGGGCTACCTCTTAAAATTATATCACAGTATATTTCATAGTGCCATATTCTCATCCCCAGCACTTTGTCGTGTTTCCATACAAATATTTTCTGGGGGCAGGTGAAGCAGACACTTAACTTCATCTTTTTGTCCTGATTCATGTAAAAACTCCTTGAAAGAGCATCCTTCACTTTGTAGCAGGCCAGACTGCCTTTGCTGGTCCATCCCATAGCTAGGCTTATTAAGTCTTACAAACTGCCCTTGACTGCCAACATTTTAGCAGAGTCCGGAGCTGCGGTTGTGACGGTATGAAAGTCCCAGCTTCTTTGTGAAGCTGAGTTTCCCTGGAGGAAAGTTTCTTCTGCCTGGCTGACACGCCAGTCTTTTGCCTATCTCTTGGCATCAAACTCAGCCTGGGAAGTGTTCAGCTAGAGCATGCGCCACAGAAACCTTTGCCGTCTCCATGGTGTGACAAGATCTAAAAGCAAAGGATTACAAGTAACTCCATAGCCACGTTGTTTGTGAATCCACCCTCTCTGGGCTTGAAACAGACTGGTGACTGCGGAGCCTCAAACCTGGCAGTGATATTCATAACCCATGGTCAACCCACCAAGCATGCAGCTACTCTCCAGCTGATCCCATGACTTCTGCATGGTACCGTGGCACAGCACAGACCTCAGCTTTCATGAAGATCACACGGCTTCTCAGAGCAATTGTAAAGGTCGGGACCAAATGTAGTGAGCTGTTGGGTTGTCAGTGAAGTACTGTTTGAGCAGGTTTAAGGGACAGGTGCATGCTCTGGCTTCCTCCTTTTGGAAAGATTTCCTTAACCACGCATTATTGCCCAGTGGCGCTGGGCATCGGAGCATCGTGATGTGCCCCTTGCTTGGTGATATTTGTAGTGATGAGTATTAATATGCCAAAGGAATCCCGAAAGATAACAGCTAAAGACCGTCATCAGCCACAGATGAAGCACAAAGTGAGGAGGACTGCAGGTGTCCTCACAATGGTTCTATGCTCTCTCTTCCTTTTCAGCCCATCTGCAGATCACGATGGAAGCCGGTTTTGGCCAGGAGATATCTAACAAATAATGAAGAAATGGCACAAACTTAGGGCCCACCTTCGCTCTGTGAAAACCTGGCATAAGCTGTTTAAAGAGATTGTTCAGCAAAATGGTTTTCCACAGGCAGAAAGAATATGGTAAACCTTTTCAGTGGAAGAAATAAATACAGAGTTCCATTGTGTTCCATCACAACTGACACAAGCCTCGTATGATTAATGATTAATGCCAGCCCAGTAAAGCCCTCCCAAATATGCCTCCCAATGAAGGAGGAAGGCAGAGGGTTTAGATCTTCAGCTGAGGCACCTGAATTAATTTAAATACGATTGTATCTCACATGCTTGGTCTTAATTGTCTCCTCCTGAAAATTCAATACCTGCATTCATGCTCCTGGGCTCCAGGGATTCCAGAGCACCGCACTGTCCCCACTGAAAGGAAATGAAAAATCGGCTGATGCTAACCAGACCCCTTCAGCAACTTTACCCATTTAAGTGCTGTATCCTGCAGAGTGATTAATGATTTTTTTCCTTTTACATCTAACAGCAAAGAAAGAAGGAAAGAAAGAACGTGTACTGTCGTTCACCTTCTAGCCAATAGACTACAAAGGCATAGTTTGCCAGGATACGCACTTTCCTCCTGTGTGTGATTTATTTTTTGTGTGTATCTGACATTGCCTCTTCCTCGTATATGGTTGGAGCCTGCAGCATCTTATCAGCAAAAGGCTTGGCTCGCTCTTGTATATGGCCAGCATTCTGCTTTCTTTGGGCCTTTTTAAAACCGCAACCTGAACCTGTTCACCAGCCCTTTATTAACATGTGTTTTATGGTACAGGTGTAATAATTAATCCAAATGGTTAGCAGATGTGGCTGTCTATCTCTGGGCATGTCAGTTCCTACACACCACCCCTTAATCAAGCAGTGCCCAAGCAATGCCAAAGTAAATGAAAGAAAATAAATTCCACCAAGATATTTATGAGGGCCACCTGGACAGAGAAATACCTTGGCCTTTGCCTGTCCCCTGCTCCAGGTGGCTACAAAAGACTGAAGTCCCTCACTAAATACAGGTCAAATCAATCTTGCAGGGAGCTGAAAATGAAAAGCTGTGCTTGGCTCCCTCGTTTAACAATAATGAAATTTTGTACATGTGCTCTGAGGAAGCCTGCCCACTTCACCTTATTTATTTGAAATTTCCCTTCTTTTTACCGGTGCCAGCACCTGCTGGAATTCACATAATTCAGGTTGCTGGTTCCTGCCTCTGTTTCTGGCAAGCCAAAGCTAAGGATCTTCTTTGTGTTATCAGCTGGACTCCGGGTGTTGCTTTGCAAATCACGAAGGGAGACGCCAGATTTTTACGCTCCTGCCATTTCCACATCTCTTTTTTCAATTATTTGTAATCTTCACGTGGCTAATTCCTGGCAGATTTTCAGCACTTTCAGCTTCTGCTGGGACGAAAGGCTTTGCCTGTGAAGGGGTGATTGTTCCAGCCTGCCTCAGGGGGAGCCCATCCACAGTGGAAGCTGCAGCCTCAGCCTCCCTACAGCATCACGGCAAAATGTACCTCCTGCTACCTAGGAAGCTTCCACGCATATGCTGCATCACATCCAGCTGCTCCTCCCAGGGGAACAACCACCCTGAGGACACGGTGGACAGAAACCCAGGTCTTTCCTGGGGTGGGCGGGAGTTCTGCTAAGAAAGGGTTGGAAAATGAAGCTTCTGAAGAACGGGCGTCAA
This sequence comes from Anarhynchus alexandrinus, assembly GCA_008711295.1. Taxonomy (NCBI): domain Eukaryota; kingdom Metazoa; phylum Chordata; class Aves; order Charadriiformes; family Charadriidae; genus Anarhynchus; species Anarhynchus alexandrinus. The sequence continues at coordinate 2,057,247 of VUYV01000166.1, read as the reverse complement.
ATACTCCTTACATCCATGGCCATCGAATTATCAGTGAAGGAGAAGCATTCAACACTGGAAGAAAGCTGTGCACAACAGAAGAAACCAGCTGACACCCTTATAGCTGTAAATCTACTTTATCCACGTAACAAAAAATGCGAGTATCAGTGCAGGTAGTTTTGTCATAGGCACTGCTTAGTGTGTAATAACCCTGATGCCAAGCTACATAGGTAAAACAATGTGCCAAAACTAATCTACAAATAAATTGAAGCTGATAATGGGTGTGTATGCTGCTATTGTAAAATGTAAGCTCATTTCCTAATCAATGATAGGAAAAAGTTTCCCTTAGGTTGTTGTTTATCTATTTAGCAAGTTTTGCCTAATAAGCCTGTGTATTGACTGCTGTCACAGAAGAAAAAGTGAAACAGATGGATCATTGGAGTGAAGCTTAATGCACTGATTATCTTGATACAGTTGAAATATTTATTGAAAACTGTCATGCAAACACAAGGGGAATCAAAACCCTTTTCAATTTGAACTATTACTGCTTAAATTTCCCCAGTATTCAGTCATGCTAGAGAGAAATCACTGAACAAAACCAAGTACACGATTCATGATTAAATCCATGAGACCTATTAGCTATCAGCTTTCCATTCACCAGTCTGAAACTCCATGCCAAGAAGTGTCACAGTCTGCTTAGAACAGCAGTGGGGCCAGCCTCAACCAAATGGCAGCAACAGCTAAAAACTCCTGAACTATGCTGATTTTGTAACGTATCTCCCCACATTTTCATTCCCCCTGCGTAAGGTCTGAACGTTGGAACGAATTGTCATCGATAACACGGAGGTGCCTAATAGCCTTACAAATCCAGGGTCTCTTCTTTTCGTCTCAAAGAAGTTTTGGAATATGAGTGTTCACAGAAGTGTGTTAAATGGATTATGCTTCCATTATTTTAACTTATTTATTTGCAATGCGAGAACAGCATGAAGTAAACACCTGGGAAGTTTCAACTGGCAAAGTTCAGATGTTCTTCGGTTATGAAGGCACAAAAATAGCATCTTTTTAGAAAAAGCACACAAAAAACAATTCAGAAATGCCATATGTCGTGTAACTTGAAAACTGAAGTTTTTCTTGTGACTTCCAAAAATATCCACTTCTGCCCCGAGACTAATGTCTGTTACAGTTTAGCCAAAACAGGGTCAAAGCAAGTAGTTTAAGATTAAAGTCCCACATCAAATTAACTATGATATTTGATATCTGGTAAATACTCTCCAAGGCAAATTGAATAAGAGACCTTATTATACGCAACAGATTGGAGTAAATAAAAAGTGTGAGGCAAACAAAACATCCACTCTCTGTAATGAAGTATTCCCTCCACAGCCCCGTCTCGAGGGAAGAAAAAGAAAAGGAAGACCAGCAGTCAAAAGAAATACTTTAGATGTGATGGAAGCATGTGTCTGGCAGCTTCAGACGTGCACATGAAAAGTAGACTGTTGGAACCAAAGGGTTTCTCCATATGTTGAACTCTGAGTCTCCCATTTCTTCCAGAAATGATTAGCTAAGGATATTTTCCACTTTTCAGTCAAAGAGAAGAGAAGAGAAAATACTACAGGGAGATGTTAGATGTGCCACTGGGAAATGTACATCTTCTTATCTCTCTCTACATGTATCTCTTCCAATCTTTCCCCTCCACCTGCCCCAGACCCTGGGCTTCTAAGCCAAGTTTCTAGGGGATTATAGCTTCCTGAGTCTTCCTGTTGATCATTTATAATTACTGGCACAAGACTGACTTTTTTCTCCAGTTCTGTGGAACATCCTCAGGAATCTAAGATTTATTTAAATGTTGTGTCAGTGGCGCAGAAAACTCCTTAGCCAGTTCTTTTAAAACTCTTGGCTGGAATGGATATTTGTTCTTTTGTACCCTAAGGACAAACCTCATATGTTGGAGGTAAGAGACATGGCAGAAAAACAGTCCCTGGAGCTCAAACAGGGTCTATCTGTCCTCTGTCGATGGTAGAATACACACAAGGTGCACCACTTAATCGAAATGAAGGTCTTCATTCCCTGCACAAAGCTGTTGGTATGGTCTTCCTTGTCCTTGCACATCTGAGAAAAGGAGGATGGCTAAAGATGCAGTTGGACACTGTGTGGGTTGCTGTCTGCCCGCATTTCTATTCATTCAATTATTTTCTAGGCCCACATTTTAGCTCCCCATTCATTCACATGCATGAAATGCACTTTATAGATGCAAACAGAGGAATGGATATCTATCTGGTCACTGTGCTCACCAAACATGCTGGCACTTAAACACCAATACAGATGTTCCAGAGTGTTGAAGCTTTGTGCTCTGCGTGGAAAATGGAAAATATGCAAAAAGCCATCCTTGGCCAAATGACCACAGTAAAGAGCCTTAAAGATGAAAGGGAGAATTTTGGGCTTTGAGAACAGGGCTGTAAACTCTGGCAGTCTTTAAAATGTAGAATATGTACATATCTGTGTAAAAGCTTTCCAAAACCACTGCTTATAAAGGGAGAGTAGGGTGACTGAAATAATCAGATGCCTGTCTAAAGTTGGTAGGCAAAATAGCGGAGGCTGAGACAGAGTTTCTGTAGTCAAAAATTAGTCCAAAGTGGATTTATATAAAATCATAGAATCATAGAATGGTTAAAGTTGGAAGTGACCTTGAAAATCATCTAGTTCCAACCCCGCTGCCATCAGCAGAGACACCTTCCACTAGACCAGGTTGCTCAAAGCCCCATGCAACCTGCCCTTGAACACTTCCAGGGATGGGGCATCCACAGCTTCCCTGGGCAACCTGTTCCAGTGCCTCACCGCCCTCAGAGTAAAGAGTTTTTTCCTACTATTTAATCTAAATCTACCCTCTTTCAGTTTAAAACCTTTACCCCTCGTCCTATCATTACACTCCCTGATGAAGAGTCCCTCCACAACTCTCCTGTAGGCCCCCTTTAGGTACTGGAAGGCTGCTATAAGGTTTCCCTGGAGTCTTCTCTTCTCGAGGCTGAACAACCTCAACTCTCTCAGCCTGTCTTCATAGGAGAGGTGCTCCAACCCTCTGATCATCTTCGTGGCCCTCCTCTGGACCCACTCCAACAGGTTCATGTCCTTATGTTGGGGGCCCCAGAGCTGGATGCAGTACTCCAGGTGGGGTCTCATGAAAGTGGAGTAGAGGGGTAGAATCACCTCCCTCGACCTGCCGGCCACACTTTTGTTGCAGCCCAGGATACACTTGGCCTTCTGGGTTGTGAGCACACATTGCTGGCTCATGTTGAACTTCTCATCAACCAACACCCCCAAAAATAGGTCTTGTCCAAGTAGCTTCAGATATAGGGGAGATCAAGTTCTAAATATAGTGCATAAAGATTAGTATGTCAATAAAATAGCCTTCAGTATGGAATTTCATTTGGTGTCACTATGTATTTTCATTCAGAAACTGGCATAATGAAAAATTAATGCAGTATACGCTAAATGTTTTAAAAATGAATTCATAAATTGGAAAGCAATGCAAAAATCTTGAATCTTTGATAAATAGGTGTGTTTTATGTGGAGCCCTATATGGGACAGTTTTCAAAATTAAACTATTTAGTATTATTATCAACGACCAGAAAAAATATGCAGTCACCACTGACAAAGACTGGATATGATACAAAGATTATGGAGTGAAGAAAAAAAAAAAAGGGAAGAAGATAAAACAGTGATGCAGACCAGATTGCCTGGTGAAACAGATGCTAGCAACACATTAGGAAGTAAAGGCTTTCGTTTGGAGAAAAGAAACCAGGCCATACTGACAGAATATACTGTACGTGTACTCCGGAGGGTGCGGGGCACCATCGTCAGTACGCAGTCAGATAGGAGTTCCCTGAGGACCTCTGGTAAGCGTTACGGAGGTGAATAAGAAAATGAATGCAGGTATGGTATTTGGTGATGATGTGGCCATAACATCTATATTCACTGGTGTCCACAATCCAAGCTGGATAGCAAATAGCAGGAAAAGTCTCATAGGAGAATCAAGAGGATTATTAAAAGGCTGGAAAACTTACACTGGAGTAAAAGACTCCAAAAGAGCTCAGTCTCTTAAAAAATGTTCTAAAGATGACTGATGCACTGAGAACATTGTTTTGTTTTATTTTGTTTTGTTTTGTAATCCACTGGAGAAAGGCATCACAGGATCCAATGGCTGGAAATAAAAATATGGTAACTTCTGACCAAAAATAAGGCACACATGTTTTTACCAGAGGACAGCTAATCATCAAAAGAACAGATCTGGTGGCTATGCAAGGTTCTCGATCACTGGCAATTTGAAAATTAAGATTGACTGTTTCTCTTAAAGATGTGTCTTACTTCCAAAAGGAAGTAATTCAGGGAAGAAATGGTCTGACCTGTGCTATCCTGGAGGTCAGGATCGACGAGCAGGCTGCTCCCCTCTGGCTTTATAAACCATGAATCAGTTCCTTAATTCTTTCATGGGGAGGTCTATGCTTTTGGGGTTTGTTTTCCTTTTGAATTGAAATTAGACATTATTGCATTTGTAGCATTAATTCTCCCAGACAACCAATAAATCAGACACATATTTTGCCTGGGATGTTTAGTTCACTTTAGCCACAAAAAGACTAAGGAGGAACTTGGACTGGAACATGTGTATTACAAAGGGAGGAAGAGATAGCTTTATGGGCTGTGATGAGATGACCTCATCCAACATTGGCTTTCTTAGATGTCAAAACCCTAATTGTTTGGGATTGTTTTTCTCTATTTGTTGTTTGCTTGTTTTCTTTTAATTGAGGCTAAACTTAAAAACTGAGAAAAAAGTCAGGATGGAGCCAAAGCAGGACGAGCAGCCTTATTTTATTTTTTTCCCCCCAGAATTATCCCAAGATTTTAACTTGAAGTGGATTTTAATCTAAAGACTCCAACCTCCCTGTAGCCACATGTTGAATCAATTGAAAAGCAACCAACAGGTAAATATCTCTAGCACGGCACTGCTAATAATGTAGCAGACCTTTAGCAGAAGAGGAAACCCTTTTGACCCCTCTTGTGAAAGCTTTTCTGTGGCCTCAGGTTTGGTTGATTTTTTTTGTTAAACTGTCATTACAAATGCAAGAAGCAGACACCTGCAAGAAGCTGATAACTTTACATACATCAACAAGGGGGGAAAGCAGAGGCAAATAGGTTTTATTTGGCTTTAACAGAACACCAGGGAGAAATACAGAGAAAGATTGACTGACAAGGGCTTCAGTAGAAACCCGTCAGCTCGTAATGTGAGAAAGTGCTTGTAAATGTACAAAAAGCCCGTGGCCCTTTCCGAAACTAGGACACTTTGCCTGAAATATTCTACTTTTCCCCCATTGTTTCCTATCCTCCTGTGTTGAGGTCTAACCACAGAACAAGGCACCACTGACCTGCACTGCCGTTCTGCATATCCATCTGGAACATGTCAAACGTTGGCAGCCTGCCCCTATGCAAAATCCTGAAAGGGGAAGGAGGCAACCAGTTCATATTTTTAAAACAAATAAATTCTCCTGTGTGCTATGATCCTATCAGATTTTGCATCCTAAAAAGAGAGAGGCTGGGGTCACCACCTAAATAGGGAACTTCCAAGAAACCTTGAAGAAGAAGAAGAAGAAAATTAGAAGAAGACTGTCAGAAGAAATCGGAATCTGAGAAGATAACATGGTCCTCTTGAAGAATCAATGCAGTGGGGTTACTGGAGATGTCCTCTCTCAATTAAGATATAAAACATATCTCCTGCCTACTTCTGGGAAAATAATAAACATGAATGATGTCAGGCTTTTTCACAGCAGACAATTAAAGAAACCAAAGAAATTATAAAGAATTTTATTGTCATTACTTGAAAATGTCTAGCCTAAAAAAACTGGGACTATTGAAGATTTTGCAGAGCTATTTGCTAAAATGAAATATTAACCTAAATTCTCAGTCAAATTTTACCTCTGATAATTCCATCTCATCTTCTAGTTTTATTCCAATAGCACTGGGGATCTTTCATTCTCTGCTCCACATTGTTTTAAAGGGGTATGATGTTTTATAAAATAATTCATAGAACCTCTAGCAATAGAGAAACGTGTCCCTCCAGAGATGCAGGTAGTAACTGTTTTGCCTAATGTGTATCATCATTTTATTTGTGCGTAGAATAAAATTCAGGTTGTGGCTGTTGTACGTGCATTATAGCGCATATCTTCTATAATTCTTCTGCTTTCCTTAGAGTTACTTGTTTTACACATGCTTGAAAGTTGACATATTTCAGTGTGTTTAAATGCTAACATTTTGTTTACGTTTCAATACTGTTTTCACAGCAAAAGTAAAACATAGAGTAGTTTGGACAAAAAATACTGACTGATTTTAATATAAACAAATATTAAAATCTATTGGACTGCTTTCTGGAAAAGTACTGGTGTGCTTATAAATGAGTTCCACAGTTTAGAGATGCTTTGGGATATTGTTGTTGCTCTTAGCAGATTAAGATAAATACTTGCTCCCCTTTTCTGAATGTAAATGGACAGTAGACTTGGGATGAGTTTCTTCCCTATTGCAATCATCATAAGACACATTCTCAGATTCTGTAAATTAATATAGGATCAGCTTTATGACGACTTAAAATATTAAGGGACTCTTTCCCTATTTATGCAATAAGATGGTATCAGGCATCTGGCTTCACAGTTTGATTCTTGGAATCTAAAATCAATAGAATAAAACCCATAATGATTACCAATGTAAATTATACAGAATAACTTACTTCAGGTCCAAATTCATATGGGAGATGACAGTTTCATTGCTTGAACACCAGGTAAGCTCAGGACTTAGAAACAGTTTCTCAGAGTAATTTGTTACCTTTTGTGCCTTACTTCATCTTGGTAGTAGAAAAAAAATGTTTCACGTACTTCTAGATTTTTTTTTAGTTGCTAGAGTTGCATCAATTGTTTCCCATTGCTGCTGCAATTCCCTTCTCTCACCAGGCTTTACTATAACCTGAAAAGTCAGACATATCTAAGAAAGCAGAGATTCCTAAGATGCAATACACGTACAGAGATTTAACATAGAAATAATGAGAAGTGGGATTCGGTCCTAGCAGATTACTGCTAAAGCTGCGTAAGTATATTCACTTAGCACAATTTATAAATAATGTCGATAATGCCTGTAAGTGTGACATTCTGTCTTTCCACCCCAGCTCTTGGCTTCCATCAGTCCTGCACAGTACAGAATATAATTAGGGAGAGATACATGTGTCTGTTGTTAGATTGGATCGGAGAATGGGAAAAGCATGATAACATCAGAAAAAGTAAGGACTCTTTGAGTTGACCACAGCTCACAGATGCTCTCTATCTGGGGGGACTTTTCAGGAAAAATACAGGTTTCTTAGCATATCTTATACAGGTACACAAACAAGAAATCTGTCTATTGTTAAAGAGGCTGAGGTAAGGCTCTCATGTTTTATTCTACTACCTGTTTTTAGGGAGGTTAGAAAACTCTTGAGTCTGTGAGAAAACACTTTGAGTTTCACAGGACTGTGGTGGGCTTTATGCCTTAAATCTTTTCTCTTTTTTATCTTTTTAAAAACAAAAATGTATTGGAAAGTGTCATTACACTATGACAGTGAAGTTATGACAATTTGAAAAAAAAAATGAATTTAACAACAGAGAAACTGATGTAATGCACCAGGGTGCTATGACTATTGTTCTGTTTCTATGAAGGAGAAAGAGAAAGAGATTTCTGAGCCCTAGAAGTTGAAACCTTTATCACTTTTTCTTGTGTCTCAATGTCCCTCCAAGGTTTCACCTACAGTCAAATACATGAGTTCATTACGTTGAGTTGCATTTGTTATCCAAATGACACCGTTCTCCCCTGCAACCATTGACTGATGTTTGAAAATACCTAAATAGTAACCTGGCATATTTTTGTATTTCCATAAAAGCTGCTGTGTTATTTTCCCTCACTCGGCACCCCACAAAATCATGTAAGTGGTAAATAAGATGAATTGAGAACTGTTACACTAAAACCAGCTGAGGTACACAATGGAACCAGTAGCAGAGAGTTTTAACACAGATAAAAGAAAGTACTTTTTTTACATCATGTATGTAAACTTCTGGCATCTGTTGCCCCAGGAGGTTGTAGAGACAGAGAGAATTCAGGATTTTGACAAATTTGTGGATAGCAGGTCCATAAAATGGAATAAAAGGACTAGTAAGGGATATACTCTCTAGCATCCTTAATTCATTCATTGTGGATCCCGTGGACGACAAGTAGCGGCTAGGTTTATGTGTTAGCCCAAAACTGCAGATTCTGTTGCCACTGCTGGAGACAGCTACAGGGCTAGGTGGACCTCAGCTCTGGCCCCAAAGGCAAGAATTTTCTCCATCCAGTCTACGGTCCCAGGAGTTGTTTCATCCAACTTTTAATGTAGAAAATGGAAATTTCTCCCTGACGTTTCTTTGGTGTTACTGTGAACAGCTCAATATTTTATGTTCCCAGCAAAAGGTGAGGGGAGCCTGTGAGCTGTCTGCTGGCAGCTGGATGGGGAAGCCATAGAGAAGGCAGAGCCAGGGCTCCCAAGGGTGCCCGCTGGCTGTGGAAGTTCAGCTTCAGATGCTGTTTTTTCAGAATACTCCAACATTTCCCTTCACTTTATTTGTTCAAATCACAGCTTGCCACTTTCATCCACTCTGCATTTGAGTGAAGAAGCCCTTTGGTTCTTTGTATAACCCTGCTGGGCTTCAGCAACAGGAGCACAGAGAGAGAAAGCAGAGAGCATCTTCCACTTCTGCTCCGACAGATGTTACCTGAGCGGCCTCTGGCAGTAGGGAGAAGCAGTTGCACCAGAAACCATCCACAGCCTCTGCAGAGCCAAGTTCAGGTGACTACCCAACCCACTTGTTTCCGAGGAATAACCAGGACGTTTCTGGCTAGAGTAGAGGTGGCAAGGAGCTCAGACAGGGAGTGCTGGACACTACAAAATAATAATATTATGAGATAATAATAAACAGCATTGCCTTCTGCCTGAGGAGTGAGGGTACCTCCAAGCAGTGCAGCCAGTGCAGCCAAAAAGGCCTAAGACTACATGAGGTTGGGCCAGGGAGGAGCAGAAAAGGCTCCTCTGCTGCTTGCAAAGGTCTCTGCGGCTTTTTGCTGCTCTGTGGCAGCTTTAGCGCACATCCATGTCTATGTAAAGGAGGAATCCATTGGTTTAGCTTTCGGATTTTCATTCTTAAAGTGATAAAATTTTATATTTGTAAAAATAATTCATATTCTATTTCTACTCTGTTGCAAATTTTCTATTTGCTGACTGCCATGTCAAAGCTGTGAGTCAGGTCAGAGGAGGAGCTTCATAAATAGTCCCCATAGTCCAATTTTATGTTTGTGAAGACATTTGTTCTTTTTCACTGTTGTCATTCTCATAACTGAAAGGCAAGGCTGAAAGTCTAACAGACCGGATAATATTACAATGTCCAGATTAATTTCATTTTTATCATTTTTATGGCTTTGCACCTTATTGTTTGGCAGTTAGTGGGAATAGATCAACTTTCTCCCAATTGTGAAAGCTGATTATCTCCTTCCCTCTTTAAGATAAGCAAAACCAATTGCATTTTCTTGGATAACCCAGCCATGTGGTCTAGTCTTCCTATAAAGCTCTCCTTATCTAAGTGTTTGTGCCTGTTTGTTGTACATGCTTTTGCACAAGTGCCCAAATGCTAGTTCTTCATCGCAAGCATAATGTACTGGGTAAAATCCATGATTTTAGGTCTGGGATCTTTTGCATCAGTAACAGAGTTAAGGAGGGAAAGAGCATTTGAAGAGCAACGAACAGGAGATGCTCCTCTCTCGTGTAGTCTTCTGCACCCATCTAGAGGAAGGGATGTCAGGGCACTTTTAAAAGTATGATTTTGTCCTGCAAAGCATCTGTGTAATGAGAGCTCATGCAGATCTTTTTCCTTTGCGTGTCAGAGCTGTACCTGCTCGCTACAGATGCACCGTATACGGCGAGGTTTTATCCTTGCTTCCGGGCAGCGCCAGCACAGCAAAGAGAGCGGTGCTTGGAGCTGGCTCCTCCAGAGGCAGCAGCCAAGTGACCTGCTGAGATCCCGCTGGTGGCACCTCATCTGACCCCAGCTGCTCAAGGGACTGCAAGTGTGACCCTGGGAGCGTAACTGCTCTGCTCTCCCAGGCACCCTGGTGCATGGCAGCCGGTAAGCATGGGCGAGTAACGCAGAGATCGCAGCCTTGCAGGATGCTCTGGAAGGATGGTGGCTTTTCCCTGGTGCTGAGTGATGGGATCCGTCAGCATCCACAGCACAGTACTGCCCGGAACCAAGATGGAGGTGTGCAGGGGTGCGGGATGGAGAAAGGGGTCTTAGCTGTCCTTGTTGCAGAGTTTGTGCTCAGGATTTGGTCTCTTTTGCTCTGGAAGAGGTTTGCTGACCGCGGGACACATGGCTCGGCGTGCAGCACACCTTCTGGTGGGGCAAAGACCCGGGGACAAGGGGAAGCTTTTGGGGCCATACAGTATGCTGCTTGGAGCAGCTTTGGCAGCCTGCACTTTCTCTTTTAACAATATGAATTAGTAGTTGTTATTAGCATAAAATCACCAGTTAAAACACTCTCAGCTCATTTTTTAACAGTGGAGCTAATTGCCCTTAAGTGCCTGAGCTGCAGCAAAACGAAATGGCACCTTTGTGCAGAAACCCCCAGTGTTTCCCTGGTACATCCATAACGACCTTTAAAATAAGCCGTTACAATTCTGACATGGTACCAGCCTGACACCTTGGGCTGGGATTTAATTTTGAGTTATGGCAGCGTTAGGAAAACATATGATGTGGCCGTTTGTTTGCAGAAAGAAGGGGGAAAAAATCATAAAACCCTCTTTTTTTATGAGCTGTCGCTTGATTCGTTCCTGGAGCCCCAAGTAGCAAGCGTCTAAATCAATGCACACAGCTGTTCTTGCTTCTCGGAGCCCAGCAGGTGTACTACCCAATGCGCCTGCCATCTCCCCCCACTCACATAACAAATAATAACGTCTTACACACACCAGCCATCCATCACAGTTATGGCCAGCCCCGGTGAGGCCGCTGTTCTCAGGGTAGTGTGGAGATTAGGGTTTTCTTCTTTTTTTTTTTTTTTTTT